>PVLD010006215.1:0-102938 GCA_004027595.1 Dinomys branickii
CCATGTTTATAGCAGCACAATTTGTAATAGCTAAAATGTGGAAGCAACCCAAGTGTCCACCCACAGAAGACTGGATTAAAAAATTGTGGCATTTTTATATAATGGAATATTATTCAGCTATAAAGAAAGACAGTTTTGGGGACTTTGTAGGCAAGTGGTCAAAACTGGAGTCCATACTCATAAGTGAAATAAATCAGCGGTACATGTGCAGGCAACGTATTGTATCACTGGTGGAAGAACCCGAGGGTGGGAATATAAACTAAGAGACATGAAGGAAATCTGTTCAAAAACAAAGAACAGATGGGACGAGGGAAAGGAGAAAAGAAAGAGACAAAAATGTATGTATGTATATATGAATATACATATATGCCGGAGGGCTAACTTGGGTCTACTATTGTATTATATCACTTAATGCTAAGGAATAATTGATGACGGGTTATTTTATCAATCTTGTATGTCTATATGTGTTATACTGAACACACACTTTGAAGATATCAATATACAAAGCAGCAACTATTGGTGGGTTTTTTTTTTTTTGCCTGTTTTGTTTTCTGTCTTTGGATTTTTGTTTTTTGTGTTTTTCTGTTGTTGAGAGGATTAATTGTCTGACCAATTTTGCATGTCTGTATATGGGTTCATATATTTACACTTCGAAGATATCAATGGATAAAGCAATAACCACTGTTGAGATCATGTCACCTTGTCTGTAGATCAGTTGTGATTGTACTATTTTCTATGCTAATTGGTGTCTGTTTGTTAATATGTTTTTGTACTTTTATTTTTTAAAAAAGAAAAAAGAAAAAAGGAAAATTTATGCTAAACATCGGGCTGAGAACTTCAAATATTTATGTCATACTATCTACCAACAATTAGACGAAGTCATTGCATCCTGCATTAGAGATGAGTTGGTTGGGATGAAATTACTGTTCCAAGCCAGGCGATTCCTGAGTGCAAGAGACAAAATCAAAAAAGGAAATAAAAACCTAAGTCCAAACTATGCAAACTTAATAACTTAGCTATATTTCAAATTCTACCCTATAGTGAGATGGTGTCCTGCTCACCCTCGGTCTTGGGCTGCCTGACCCAGGAGACCAGGGGCTGTATCTATGTGTCACCACAGAGTCTAGAAGAGCAACGTGCACTAAACAGGCACAACGAATTTAAACATAAACCAACACCCAGCATCAGCTAATCCTAACCACAATCTGAATTTTTATCTGTTTCACCTCTCAATAAATGAAGCATTTTTTCTCAAACACTTCTACTCTGATGCTGAATTTGTCCCTTTTTCCTGGTAGTGCTGGGTAACTTTTCAATCTTTATGATTTTAGAACTATGTTGAGGCATTTCTCTAGTGATTTCAACTTTCTAAATGTTATATGGAGAATTCTTCTCTCCTAACCATATTTATTGTTGTAAAGTGTGTTTTATCTGAAATTAATATTTTATCAGCTTCAGCTCGGGTTTGTGTTTTATCTTTTTCTGCCTTTTTACTGTTACTTAACCTTCTTGATCATCTTTTGAGGTACAGTCTTATGTTACTATTTTCAAATCCATGCTCAGTCTAGTTTAACAAGCACACTTAACTCATGTACATTTATTATTAAAATATTTGGGCCTGTTCCTACCATTTTAATTTGTACTTCCTTTTATAGGACTCTTCCCCCTCCTTTCACATGTTTTAATATTCAATTTGTGCCTTGTTTGTATTCTAATTTCATTTCTTTTTCTTTCCTAGTCTGGAAGTTTTACACTCTATTTCAGCTCTTTTAATGGTTGTCCTTGAATGCTAGCTACCACTGGCAGGTGTTTTGAAACTTTGTTTCATTTAAAAGATATTCTGTTCTCTTCTGAAAAAATTGAAGTCTAAAAACTGCCATCTTTTCTAAGAACAATCTGTCAAAAACCTAACAATAAAATTCGTAAAACAAGGAAACTGTTAAGAAAATATTTTGTTGGTATGAAACATAAACCATATGCAAATTCCAAACACTGTGAAACAGGAAATACCAGAACTTCAAAGTCTTTATCAGGTAAACATAGACATGTTGACTTGCCAAGAAAAAGGATAATTAACTCTTATACCTAAAATAAGTAATTTTTTTAAGGCTGGCAAACACTTTTGCAACCTAATCACAGTTGTTCATTTCCAGAAAGTAAAACTAATTTGCCCAAAATGTTGATTTGTGGGTTTGAGATGTACTGTGACAGAATATCTTTTTCTATGACTATTCATGAACAGAGGTGCAGAGAAAAATCCAATCATGAAATAACAGCTACAAGAGCAACTCTATTTCTGACATAAGCTTCTTCATCTGAGCAGAACCACTGGACCCTGCACCTCAGATAAGAAAAGTGAGTTGCTGGACAGTTACTGTCACTTGATTGACTTTTATTTGCAAGTCAGGTATCCAGGTACCTGCTGTCAGAGTGACCGTGGTGATTCCATTACCAGCAAATTAACAACTAGTTTGCAAGTAGGCAGGTCAACTTACTGAATATTAAGCTTATGGTCTCTTTACTGAAATAGCAAAGCAAAACAGTGATCTCTAATGGCTAATCACAAAGTTCAATAAGTGTATTAATTTATAAGGAATTGAGGTTCTAAAGTCCATGATGAGAACCATACACTGCTCACTAGTTACATGTACTTTAAAGATTGGAGGGTGATTTACAATAGTGCTTACAAATGTATACACTGTGCAGAAAACCAGGTATTTAAGGGATCAAGGGTGAGGGGGATCCAAAGGTTAAATACATATATAAAATGCTAGGTTACATGATTACAAAACTTCCAGTGCAGGTCTCAGAGACTTTTGTACAGTTAAGATGTTTCATTAAGAGGATTCCCTAACTGTTACGGTTTATATCTAGATGCCCTCCCAGAACGTCATGCACTCATAGGAAGGGCTTTGGGGAGTGTCTGGATCATGGATATATGATACTAGATCATGGGTACATGATACCACATTAGTCCACTGAGTGACTTAGCACAGTTCTTGGTGTGGATGATGGACTTACTGAACACAGAAGACCCATCCTGTGTGTGGGTAGCACCAACCAATAGACTTTCAGTGTGGATGGAATACACATGGAAAGCAGAAGGAAGCCCGCTGCTTCCTGCCTGCCACATTAAGGACTGTTTCTCCTGTGCCATGCCTCTCTGCCATGCTGCTCTGCCTTCGAGTCAGCTGACTATGGGGTGAAACCTCTACAAACTGTGAGCTAAAATAAACCTTTCCTTCTTTATTTGTAGCTGTTGGCTATTTTGTCCCAGGAGTGAGATAATAACTAAAACCCTAGCTGATCCAAACAACAAAATCTTTTTCTTATGACTACTTTTATTGAACACAAGTTGAAAAGCATAATTTAAAGAAAAGCAAACTTTTACAAATAACACAGTATCTTTCTCACTAAGCTTGTGCATGTGTGTGTTAAAATATACATGGCATGAAATTTATTCTTTTAACCACTTTTAACATACTAAACAATGGCATTGAGTACATTCCCACTGTTGTGAAACCACCATCATCTATTTAAAGCTATTTTCCTCCTGCAAAATTGAAGCATTGTACTCATTACAATTTTGACAACCCATCTCTTCTCTGGCCCATGGCATCACTGTACTTTCTGATTCTGTGAGTTTCCTTTCTTTACCTATCTCCAATAAATGGAACCATATAACATATTTGTTTTTCTGTGACTGGATGTCTTCATTTAGCATGATGTCTTTAAGATTTATTCATGTTGTAGCATATGTCAGAATTTCTTCCTTTCTGAGTCAAATAATGTTTCACTATACACATCACATTTTGTTCTTTCATCTTACCACCAAGCAGGATGCAGTGTGACCATATCTGGCTCTTTTCTTATTGGAAGAAAATGTTCTCTTCTCAAGAGGGAGAGTCATCAAATGTTTAATAACAGCAATCGCCATCCTTAGGAGGATTTTATTGCTTTTCATCAAAATTCCCTTAAGGCTTAAGAACAAAGAAGAAATATCCTGTTTTGTTTTAAAATAAGAAAAGCATGAATTAGCATGACCTCATGTTATTGACAGTGAGAAGAGAGAGCAGGGTCGTTCTTAGGAATTAGAAGGAAACCATATTGGCCAGACACACCACATGGCACAGGAGGAAAAGCCTCTAAGAAACAGCATAGGAAAAGTTTGTCTTACTTTTGGAAAGCTAAAATATAATCACCTTCCAAGAGGACAAAACAGTATCAAGAAGTTGAACCATGTATTGCTCCATGTGCAGGACCCAAGACTCTATGTTGTGTTCTCTTGCACTTGACATCCTCCTTTTCTTAAAGCTAACTTTACATCTCCTGATTGCACGGACCATGGCTGCTCCAGTCTCTCACATTCACTGGCTGTCCTGACATTTCAGAGTAAAATAAAAGCAAATGGAGCTAGGTTCTGCATAGGACAAGTAATTAGTGCCCTCCCTTCCAATTGCTGGAAAATTTTAGGTAGTTTCTTGATGCAACTTGCCCACTTCACAGAATTCTTGTACTCTGCTATATTTTTCCTAAACCACCATACACAAATCCATAATTGGAGCTCAGTCTTTTGTCTTTTTATTTCCCAAAGCAGCACTCACACTAAGTTCTCCCCCTAACATACCCTCACCCTTTCCCTAAGATCAATTCTTTTTTTTTTTTTTTTTTTTTTTTGCTTTTTGCCATACTGGGGATCCAACTCAGGACCTTGCACTTGTCTGATAGGCACTTATGCCACTGAGCTATATCCCCAGCCCCCTAAGATCAATTCTTGTGGTTTTGGTGGGGAAAAGAGGACAGAGAGGATGAAGGAACTATCCTCAACTTGTCCCCTCTGAAATTCCCCTTGATCTTCAAAATTCTTCTTTCATTATTTGTGCAGCATTATTGTCTTTGGTTAAAGTTAACCAATTCAGGACACTCCCCAAGGGCTATTCTTTAATATTTTGAAATATAGTGTATTAAGACATTACAGCACACACCATCCCTTCTCTAATGGGCAGAGTTCAGTCTTCATTATCAATATTAAAGCTATTCTTCTTGACCAGAGCTAATCTTTGCTCAGGTGTTGCACACTTTATTAAAGATAATGAAAAAATTAGGACAAAGCCCTGTTCAAAGATTAATTCTCCAGTTCAGTTCTATTCGGCAGATTGCCTAGAGAGTCAACAACCTATGTTCACATTGCAGTTTCTCCTTTGGGTTGCCTGATATTCCATGTTTAGTGCAGAAAGGAAGTTTGTCTCCATAGAAGCCCAGAAAAAAGAACTCAGATACACCATTTGAGAAAATCCATTCAAGCACTATCCAGGGAAGAGAATGTCCAGGACCCTAGTTGGTCTGATTCAGGGGGTAAGTTCATCCCTGTTGTAACTCTTTCCGTGCCCAATCATCAACTAGCATTTGAAAGCTGGAATTCCTGCACGGAGGGGTAATAATTAAGAAAAGTGCTAACAGGCTAATACTTGCATTTGGTCTTTTGCCTTCTTTATTGTAAATTGTGAAATAAACATTCTGGTTTCATAAATCCTCTTTTTGAGAGCTCCATTAGCATAAGTCAGCATTCTAGTACCGTAAACTCTAGGACATCTAATCTTGAGATGAGAAGCCAAGGGACTAACCTGAGTGTCAGTGCATTCACCAAAGGAAATGTTACAGGGCTTTGTCAGGTTTCTTCACAGCAAGTCAGTTGGCCTTTCCCAGGCAACATTCCTCCTGCCTTTCTATGGGGTCTCTTCTTCAGTGGAGGAACACAGAAATTACTTTGAGAATTTCAAGCAGGAAGCGACTTAATCCAGAGAATTAGACCTATTGAAATTTACTAAAATGCTATAAGGAAGCAGTCATGTTCCAGACTAATCCTCCTGGAAAATCCCCAGAGACACAGAACTGATTCACCATGGGAGATACTCCTCTGAGACTGTCTCTGTAGCTGTATAAGCAAAGATCCACTTCCCTGTCAGTTTCTTCTCATGCCCAAGAAGTTGTAGTGTGGGTGCTTCCAACTGTAAATAAAATGAGAAGTCTGATCAAGAAGCTGTGGCCAATACTACTCTTTTGCCACCCACAGGGTAATAAACCCTGGAACCACCAACAGAAATACATTATGTCTCTATAACTTTCTATGCAAGAAAACAGCCTCCATAATCCCTAACTTTTAAAAATGTTTGACAAGTGTCAAGTTGTATGATTGGTAAAAACCAAACTCACACCATGAACCCTGGCCACAGCAGTTTAAGGAATGTAGTTCTTAGACTTCTAGCCTCTCCTGTGGGGAGCATGCTGACATGGAGGCTGAGGGACACCATTCAGAGTAACCAGAGCAGATACTAGCACTCTTTACACATAGGAACTCTCCAGGAGTTAGTGGAAGATATGGAATTTGAAAACAGGTATCTAGCTAATATTCTTCTTATTCTACCACCTGATATGCACATATCTGGGCAGTTCATTTTTATAAAGGACTTTATTCTGTCGACCAAAGTAATTGCTGTAGTTCAGCTACAGCACTCTGTGAAACTGTGCTTCTCCGTACACCACCACATATATATGGAATCCAGGAATACAGAGGAAGAAGGAAGTATTGATACTCTAACATAAGTAGCTTTAACCATACTGAGCCTTTCCCAGGGATTCACCCATTTATGCTTAATCCCACAAGTGCCTCCCTCTAATGAAAGACAAAGACATTTGGAGGGAAAGATCAAGTCGTACCTGGACCTGTTATATTTACGATGCTTATTAAAGATTCAAGTTGAATTATTGAGTAGATAAATTAACAAGTCTCAGCCATCTTACCTTTGACAAAGAGGCCAAACATGTTCCCTGAAAGAAAGATTGCCTCTTTAAGAAATGGTGTTGGCAAAACTGGCTTTCTACATGCCAAAGACTAAAACTAGACTAGACCATGCCCTAAACTAAAGACAAACTGGATCAAAGATCTAAATATTAAAACATAAATACTAAATCTACTGGAAAAGAAAGTAGGTAGAAATCTTGAAGACATAGGTATAGGCCAAGAGTTCATAAACACATTCCGACCACACAGGAAATACTTCAAAGAATCAACAGCTGGAATCTCTTCCTAATTAGAAGTTTGGAAACAAAAGTAGATATCAAAACTTGAGATATAAATTTAAATAAAGATGACATTTTAAGTGATGCCATTTTTTAAGAAATCAAGTGGGAAGTAAGATGTCTTGAGACTGAGTCCTGGGAAACTTCCGGATTTAGTGTTTAAGATAGACAGGAAACAGAAAGGTAGGAGAGAAAACAGAGTGCAGGATCCAAAAAGAAAAGTTCAGGTGCGTTTTGAGAA
The DNA here is from genome assembly GCA_004027595.1 of Dinomys branickii. Classification (NCBI taxonomy): domain Eukaryota; kingdom Metazoa; phylum Chordata; class Mammalia; order Rodentia; family Dinomyidae; genus Dinomys; species Dinomys branickii. The sequence continues at coordinate 7,322 of PVLD010006215.1, forward strand.
GACAGTATCACTGAGAGCTGAATCAGACAAGCAAAGAGAACCGACTGTTGACAGTAACAAGATGGAAGTCTTTGTCGGCCTAGACAAAATTGTTCCACAGGAGCAGTGGATTGGAGATAGATAGGAAGATAATGGAAAGTGAGAGCACAGGAAAATAAAGCATAAGTAACCCTTTCGGTGAGTGTAGCTGCTAAGGAGCAGTGATATGGGGCCATAACTAGGGTTGGTGTGGGGGGTCAGTGAGGGTTTCTCAAAGGAGGAAGCCTGACAGGAAAGCAGCGGTTGGTCACACCCAGTGGTGGCAGGGAAGATGTTGCTGTGGGTGGTGGATTAGGTGGTGGGAAGATGAGGCAGTTTTGAAATAAGAATCGATGTCCTCAATGGAGAGTGAGTAGGGTTCTTGAGGTTAGACTTATGTGGAGGGGAACAGGTGCGGACAGAGTGACTTAGAATAGGACAATTGACAGGGAAACCCGGGAGGATGACTAGGAGCCATCTGAAAGTGTAGACATCAATTTAGAACAAGACCAGTCTAGAGGAGAGTGTAGACACAAAGATGGCCAGGAGTAAATTTGCTCAGAGCTGATTTATTCACATTTGCTTTATCAGACATGTGATGGGGTGAGGATGGGGGAACATAGAAAGAAAATTACTAGTGTGAACAAAGAGCTAATTATAGTGTCAGTGACAGTCCATGAAACCAAGTGGAGTAGGAAGAAAAGTGGGGCCAGGTGGGGAGTGAGGGGAAGTGAAACACTGAGCAGGGGGGCGGGGGTCAGTGGATCCCAGTATGTTCAGAGACCTGTTCTAGAGTAATTTGTGAGGTAAGTTGGAGGTAAATTTTTGAAGCTGATAAATTTTTGTGATGACAGGAGTTATCTGATCTAGATATTTGGATAAAGGTCTACAAGCCAAATGTACCCCTCTACCTGTTTTTGTAAATAAAGTTTTATTGGAGCATAGAGCCATCTTCATTGATTTACCTATGAGTGTTTTAGTTCTACAGTGACAGAGTTGAATATTTGCAACATAGGTCATAGGCAGCAAAATTTAAAATACTAACATTTATAAAGCCTTACAAAACATGTTCGCTGACCCACTGGCCTTTCCAACCCATGCCCACATGAGGGGAATTAGTCCCAAGATTTCCACATCACCCCAGCACATGAAAGGACCAAGCAGACATGAGTGAGTGATAGCTACACTTAGTGAAAACTGCTGACATGCAATGACTTCCTGGGGTTTGGACATGTCAGGAGTCAGAAGGGATTCAGATACTGCAAGGATTCAGATTTGATAATTTTTGGGGAGCAATGTGGCATATTTTAGGGCAAAAGCGTGTGTGTACCCACGTGCCTGTGTGTGTGTGTGTGTGTGCGCGCGTGTGTGTGCGTGTGTGTGAAAGGGTTAAAGGGAAAGGACAGCAGGAATGGGAAGAGGAGAGTTAGGAACCCCAATAACGACCCCTTCACAATTCCTGCTCAAGGAACTTCACCTCTTGCTCAGGAATCAAACATCAAAGCTGTGAGAATAGAACCAAACCCCGGTGCCTGACTACCTGCCACAGCCCCAGCAACTCCACCCTGTCAACGTTTATAGTAGAAGCCAAAGATCTTCTACAAAGATCTGGACATATCTGTAACAGAAGCCACTGAAGAAAGACCTGTGAGAAACAGTGAGATAAGAATTTTACACCGTCTGATCTTGCAAGGCTTGAGGAGACTCATTCTGTGTCAGAAAAATAAATTGGCTTACCCCAAGGGCTTCTCTGTAATTGCTTAGCTGTCTCTCTTCCCTTGTAGACTTTTGCTCCAGGAGAATAGGATTGCACCAGATTTTCTCATCACTCACTCTCTAGTGCTTGGTGAACTGGTTGTGAAAGGTAAAGAGGTTTAATTAACCACATGGGTGAGACAATAATCATAAGAATGCTTTAAATACAGAACTCATTAGTCTTGATGGCAAGCTGCAATATGAAGTTGGTACTGTTCATATTCCCCATTTTGGCTCATTTCAGGCACATAAAGGTACAGTGATATATTAATCACCTGGCGTCACTATAATGAAACATCTGACACAGGGTACTTATGAATAAAAAGGGGTTTATTGAGCTCACAGTTTTGAAGTCTCAAAGTCCAAGATTGAGTAGCTCCATTGTTTTGGGCTACAGTGAGGTCAATGGGTAGCAGCATATCATGGTGGGAGCAGATGTAACAGGAAGTGATCACCTCTCAAACAAGAAGCAGAGTGCGACTGGAGTCCCACAATCCCTTTGAAGGGCATGCCTTCTTTGACCTAAGGACTCTGACCCCATCTCTTAAAGGTTCCATAACCCACCACTTCCCAATACCAACTTAGGGACCAAGGCTCCAATCAAAATAGGTCATTAGCGGACACTCAAACTACACCCAAATTGCCCAGAGTCTCAGAACCAGTAAAGAAAGGAGACCAGATGGTAATCTAGGCAATCTGGCTCAAGTTCACCTATTAACCTATACCCCAGATAGCACTGCCATAATGTGCCACTCACTTCATTTACAAGGTGTATTCATGCATTTACTCACTACTCAGTGAGCTCTAAGCTGAGAAATGAGCTGGACTCTCTACCCTTCTTGTTCATCATCCAAGAAGGATACACAGACCTGAGAATTCCTAAGTTCTCAGCGCACATAAAAATATTCCTGAAAGGAATTGAGCCAGGTATTGAGCAATCCCCTCAGTTTTTCTAGAAACAATGACTGCCATCTGTGTTCATTGTGGAGAGGAATAGGGATAATAACTGAGTGGTCAGTCCCTGAAGACGTGAGGAAGAAGGCAGGGCCTGGAGAAGTCCGTGGAAGAGTCAGCAGTTGGACTTAGTCTGGAAATGTGCATGTTCAAGGTGGGCATGGAGAGGAAAGGCTGCTGTGCCCAAACACCAGGGACCCAGAAGCAGAGAGACACAGCTTTCAGTGCTGGCAGAGCCTTGCTGAGTGCCTGAAATGATCATGTGCTCTTGATAGTTCTGCCTGTCCTGCTAGGGCTTCTGGCCTCACTGTGGGCCCCTGAGGCAAGGCTATTCTTTTCGCCCTGTTCACGGCTCCTTTAGAACTGCTGTGAGAACAGAACCCAGGTCCCTGGATCCTGTTCAGTACATATCTCAAGAGACTTCTCAGACCTTCTAACACAGTGGAGGAGACCCAGCTGAACCATCAGTGTCCTTGTGCCACCAAAAAAATGAAAGCCAAAAAGTTGAAATAGCCACTACATGCTCAGAGTTGTCAGATGGCCCAAACCTCTGCTAATTCCATACTTATCAATTGAATACTTCTGTTCTTCAAAGCACTATGCTTACTGCTGAGCTACCAAGATCCAAAATATTCCCTTCATTCTTCCAACATTTTTCTACTTAGTATTTTCCAAATACCATGTACTGTGATACAACAATATAACAAAGGCGGGCATAGTCCTGGTTTTCTCAGAATCACTCGTCTAGGATAAAGGATGTGCATAAATAACTAATCTCACAAATAAACACTTAAATTACAATGGTGAAAAGCACCACAAAGCAAAGTGAAGCTGTTAGCTTAGTTGCATTCTGTCCAGTATATGTGACATATAAACTGAAACTTGAAACATGAGAATTTGTCTAAGCAAAGAGGAAAAGGAAGAACGCTGGTTGTAATCAGGGTTCACAAGGGAATCAATTTAATACAAGGCACAAAATTTATAGGATTATTTTATAATATTTACCCAAAGAGTCAAAAGCAAAAAGAGTACAGGAAATCTGTCCACACACTAGAAACCCAAAGAATCCAGCTGAAGGGCTGGATCCCACAGCAATATCCTGCATGAGTCCAGCTGAAGACCTAGAGCCCATGGCAATGTTCTCCACCACTCCAACTGGAGGCCTAGTGCCCAGGACAATGTATCATGCAAGTCGGTATCAAGGACGGCCTAAAGGTCAGTGGTGAAAGCTAGCAAGTCTGTACCAGTGGGATGAAGGATCTGTGCCAGCAGGCTGAGGAGTCTATACTGGAGCCAAGAAGCAAGGCTCAAAGTAAGAACCAGAGCTCCCCTAAAGAGAACCGCTGCTATCCTCAGAGACAAGGAGGTCCCAAACTCCTCCAATGACGAGGACAGCCAAGTTCATATCAGGAAAACCAGCATGACACGCTCTGCAGGAGAATCAGCAGCACCACCTCTTCCTCCCCAGTTCTTTTTTTATGCTGCTGGCAACAATCCTCAGTGGGCCCTCCATGTCCAGCAATACGATGATTCAGTTCAGCTGGGTGTTACAAGTTGACCACCAGTTATCAATCTACCCCAGCATTCTAGAGAAAGGAATAGCATGTGTAAAGACTCAGAGAAAACTGCACAGAAGAAGACCAACATAGCGAAGGAGCAATGCATAGGGAAATCAACTCCAGAGAGGAATATGGGCTCTTTTAACATAAAGCATTCAATTGAATATTAAAATGATCACTGGCAGAGAATGGTTTCAGCAAGACAAAGATGAAGTCCATTCTCCTAGGAACACAGCACCTCAGAAAGAAGACAGTTCTGTTCCCAGCTCCCCTCACTACAAATCTGTCCACTTCTTTAATAGCACTTCTTACAGAGGTAATAGTACTATGTCTAGGTCCCAGAGGAAGTGTCAAAGCCAGCTAGACTCCAGAAGATGAGGCCAAGAAGACCACGTCCTTTCATCCAGACGGGACTGCCCTTCTCCACCACTATAGGCACTGAGGGTTGGGACCATCTCTCAGGAAGATTTCAAAATGTCCCTATATAATTCAGCTCTTTCTGTCTCTGGCAAGTCCTTGTCCATATCCACCATGGCATCTGGTAAGATTTCTGCACGGGATCTGCTCTTAGCAATTACACAGCCTGCACTCTATTCCAAAGCAGAGTCAATTAAAGTACTTCCACATTTGTCACTTAAATCACAACTTTGCTCTTGGTAAATAGGAATTTTAGTGATAACAAGAGGTAATAGAGGTTTGTGGAAGAAAACAAAAGGAAGGGGATGCTATGGAGGCCTTTCAAGTGGCTGCATTTATGTGGCTGGCCCGATGTTGTCCTGTTTATAATGGTGGACTCAGTGGACATCGATATTTGGTAGACCCTTTCCCAATAATTGATGGTGCTCTATCAGAGGATGTAATTATACTTTGTTACCTGAACTAAAATATTAATTGAGCTAAGCACATGCCCAGAGTTCCATTAAGTCAATTCCCAGCCTCCTTCTCTCGTTTCATTGTAATCTTTATTTCTCTGGCCTTCTTTTCTACATCCTTTATTCTGTCCTTGAGGAAAAATGGCAACAAATGGGTCCACTGTGTGACCTTAACAAAAATTCCAATGAATTCAATCCTTAAATTTAATTCTTTAGCCCAAACTTTATAAGCACTAGGCTTAGAAAAGCCTCTGGTGATAATGGCAGGTAGAGATTGTTATAGGAACATGGGACCAGAGAGTTGGAGTTTAAACATAGGACTCTTATTTGCAGAAACTGCCATTAAGGAATTTTTTAGGAAGGAAGAAGGGTGTGTACCAGCTTTGTATATTATCACACCCTTAAGACATCAGCATTTCTTGCTGGTACAAACATAAGCCAAAATCTGCTCTAATTCCCTCTAACTCATCAGAGGCCAAGTCCCCAAAAGAGAAAATGAGATCTCAGCAGAACGGCAGAATTAGACTTTGCCACCATACATGCAATACTTTCCAATAGGCTATTTGAAATAGGTACTATTGACATACATTCAAAAGTGGACACATATTTGCCCAGTAAATATTAAAAATCTATAAAAATTCACAGTATTTGTCCAACCTCTGTAAAAGGGCCCTAGTTCCCGCCCCCCAGAGAGCTCAGCAATGAAAATCTATAAGAGTAAAGTGTTTGTCCAGGGGAATAAAACACTAAGAAGCTCTTTGTTGGTTGAGATTTTTATCTTTTAGAATCAACTAGGACTGTTCTGGGCAAATTGGGATGTCAGATCATGTTACAAAATACCACATTGAATTATGTCACACTGACTCATTGACTGAGAGACCTAGAAGCATGCCAGATATAAATTACGCTAAAAGCAAAGAAGACTCCGCAATTAGTCCAATTAAGGCCCAAGTGGCTACTTAAGCCTTATAATTCCGAGAATCCAGTCATGCTCACAGTGTCTATGACAGATAAGGACACTGATGAGCTCTCTGACAAACAGTAGTGACACTGGTGCCCCCTAGATCAAAGCCAGAGTGTCCTCCTTTGGGAACTAGCTCCTACTTGAGGCTTAATGCCTGACCATGGAACCCAAAATACCATTTATTCACAGCCACTCATTATGAGTTAGGTGTTGCCTGACACTCAGTTTACAGTGGGCATGCATAGTAATATGCCATAGTTAAGTAGAAATGGTCCTGAAATATAAGTAAATTGGATGAGAACTTAGCCCCAGTCTCCTACAACCTCTACTCCCTCTGTATCACCACTGAAATTGGAGTCACATCTGATCAGGTTTTCAAAAATGCATTTGGTCTGCAAGGCACAGCTGTCTTCTGACCAGACTAACAGGCAAGGTAAGGGAGATATCCCAGGATGACTATCTTTACATCCCTTAAGGCTTTGATGGTAACACCAACTTTTGTAGTTCATCCAGGTATATGACATTAACTTTGGCTTATTATTGGTAGGGAAAGGACATTCCAGGGACTTTTGCTTAGATTTCCCTACCTTACTAGCCTTCACTCCACAAGTCAGAAAACAAGGTGGTGATTCTGCTAGCTACCAGCAGATCTATTCTAGGCACGCATTCAGTGGTGGGATTTAGACCAAAACTCCAATTAGCCTCAACTTCCATAAGCCGTCAGTCTGGTAGATCATGGATACCTTTCAGATTCCCAAAGAGTAACATAATTTAAATTTCTTGTCTATGATTCCTAAAGATGTTGTATTTCTCCTTCAACTCACTGTCATGCTGGTATATGAATGCAGCTCTTCTGAGGAAATGGAGAAATATTTACTATCAAACTGTGGTAGTGTCACAAGTACCTTCCTCAAGGACAGTCAGTCTATTCACCTGAACTCCTTTGTATCAGGAGTCAAAGGACACAACTCTCTTATTATGGTAACAAGTTGCCAACACTCATACCTATTGTCCAGATCTCAAAATTTTGTGAATACATTTCCTAACTTTCTTGGCCGCCTAAAGACCCTACTAGTCGGCCACATGAGGAACAACTATATAATGCCTGCTGCACCCTGGCTACCATTCCAGTAACTGGTCAACATCATTTCTAGCAATTTAAGTGCTGCCACATGATCTCAGCCACGCTGGCAGAGTGTTGTAATGGTGACAACTATCACTGTCATCTGCAGCTGAAAAGAGACAAACCGTACGGAGGTTTATGGAACACATGGAATCATGTTTTCTCAGCAATGTGTTCCATAATCCTTCGGGTCTTCTTGGAAACATAGTCGGGAATCACACCTCAAAAATTTATTCCAACCTTCCTTTCTCTAAGCCTTGGGATTGCCTCTTATCATTATACCAGAGAAGTTATGGCACCTTAACTTAACCGACTTAGGGCACAGTCAAGCCCAGTTCTCAATTGGTTAAACCAACAACTTGATTGTACACATGCTGGATGCTCATGATAACACATTAATTTCAAAATCTCTGGCAAATGCACCCTGTAATGGTTTGGATTTTAAATGCCCCCCAAAGACCATGTGCTGAATGCTTGGTCCATAGCTGACAGTGCTATTTTGGAGGTGGCAGAAGCTTCAGAATGTGGGACCTATGGGAAGTAGGTCATTGGGGTCATGCCCTTCAAGGGTGTACAGAGACCCCAGCTCCTTTCTCTCTATTATATACCTGACCCCCATGAGGTGAGCAGCTTTCCTCTGCCAAGCTTTTTACCACAGGCCCAGAGACAACAGAGCCAAGTAACCATGGACTGTAAAGCCTCTGAAAGCATGTATTTTGACATAGCAGTGGAAAACTAATACATACTCATATCAATAATTACAGTTAGACTCATCATTATCCTTGGTACGGAATACTACATCAGGATTGAGTTAGAGGAAGGAAAATGTATTACATATCTTAAGCACAAAGAAACTTAATACAATAGGAATTATTTAAAAGTGTTAAAAGGACCGAAGCAGGGAAGGTAGGCAGATGGAGTAGCAGAGATCAGGTACTGTGAGAAGCCACCACCACTTATAGGAGCTCACTAGCACTGCCATAACAAAGCACCACAGACAGGGTGTCTTAAGCAGCAGAATTTTATTTTCTCACAATCCTGCATACTAGACGTCTGATGTTAAGGTTGTACCAGTCTGCATTCTCACCAACGGTAACTTGCAAGTTACCATTGTGTTTATCTGACTCTCAACAAAACAAAACCAAACCAGAAGCAATAGTATAGATGGACTTTAGATAGATAAAGAGACACAGCTCCAATCTAAAGTCAAAACTCTGAGACCAGGGGCCTGACTGTGAAAGCTCTAGTCTAAGTCTTCATGCAAAGGCAAAAGACTGGTGTCCTAGCTCAAAGTCAGTCAGACAGAGAATGAAGTCTCCCTCACCCCATGTTTTATTCTGTTTAGGTCATCATTAGATCAAATGAGGCCCACTCACATGGGAGAGAACAATCTGCTGCTGGCGGTTTACAGATTTAAATGCTACTTTCATGCAGAAGCGCACTCACAGGCAGACCAACAACAACCTGCTTGCCAGCCATCTGGACACCACGTGACCTAGTGTCTCCACCTGGTCTCCCATATATATACATGTGTGGTGCTGGAGATTAAACTTAGAGCCTTGTACATGCTAGGCAAGTTCTTTACCCTGTGCTACATCCCCAACCTCATTTCCTCTTCTTTTAAAGACGTCAGTTATATTGAGATAGGACCCACTCTAATGGTTTCGTTCTAACGTAATTACCTCCTTAAAACTTCAGTCTTCAAATGCAATCATTCTGAGGTACCAAGTGTTAGTTCTTAAATATGTGGATTTTGAAAGAACACAATTCAGCCTGTAGCCCATGAAGAAGCCCACACTTGTCCACTGCCCCCTACTTCAACATGAGCATACAGAGGTCTGTGTGCCATCTCCATGGGCTCCTCTACTGCCAGTCAAACATTCCTGGAGTCCACATTCATCTGAGTCCTTATTCCTCTGTCACCATGTTACTCCATCCTTGCTACAGGAATCTATAACTTCTATAATTTGCATTTGGGTTGTTTCCAAGATTTAGCTGTTACAGATTGTGCTGCCATACACATGGTTGCACATATATCACCACAGTATGATACTTTAAATTCTTCTTTCTTCTGAGAAGATACCCACAAGTGGGACAAATAGGCCCTCTAATCCTAGCTTGTTGAGGGATATCCATACTTATTTCCACAGTGGTTGTACCAGTCTGCACTCTTGCCAACAGTGAAGAAGGACTCCTTTTTCCCTACAGCCCCTCCAGCATTTGTTATTGGTTCATTTCTTGATATTCAGTATAGTTCTGGAAATATTAGCCATAGCAATTAGGCAAGAGAGAAGTAACTGGAATAATGCTAAGAAAGGAAGAAGTTAAATTATCATTGTACACAGATGACATGATATTCTACACAGAAGACCCCAAAACTCTATCAAAAGACTTCTACATTTATTTATTTATTTATTCATTTATTTTAAAGAGAAAAAATAATAAAAACAATGCCTGGTTTGTAGTTTTGCGTGAGTGCTTACCTTGGCAGAACATAGCTGCATTTCTACTAGGAACAGAGTCTCGCATCCAGTTCCTGCAATGCGGGAGAGATCATAGAAGGCAATCATGCATCTGAGAACCAGCAGCTAGTGTCTGCCATGGAAGATTTTCTAACATTTAAACAGATACCTGAATGAATGAGAGGGAAAGGCAAGCTGTGCAGATGCAGGAAGCAAGAACATTCCAAGCAGAAGGGCTAGCAGTTACAAATCCCTGAAGTAGGATTAAACTTGATTCATTTGAAGAATCCAGAAAACCAGTGTGCCTGATATGGAATAGAAAAAGAATACAGTATGAGATGAAAGTGGAAAAGTGAAGAGACAGTCAGAGACCTGATCTTAGAAGATCTCATCATATGGGTATTATTAGTCAGCTTACCCATCATTGCAACACAATACCTGACACTCACAACTTAAAGAAGTGGTTTAACTGGACTCATGGTTTCAGGACATCCACCCCATGGTTGCCTGCTCCAAGGCACAAGCATCATGGTGAAGTTCATGGCAACCAGAAAGCCAAATAAGGGAACAACACCAGAGAGGAAGGGGTCAGAGACCATACACAGACCCCAAGGCCACGCCTCTATGAACCACCCAGACACACCCAGATGTGTGCTCCTCTAATACCCTGGGCGGATCCCAAGCAAATCAAGTTGACACAAGCCTAACAATCACAAAAGGGAACAATATAATTCACCATATAAACCAAATCACTGTGAGAATTACAGAGGTGATGCTACTAATAATTATATATAAGGACAACAGATATAAAGTGAACTATCCCCCACTAACCAAGACAACAATTCTCTTAAGCCATTATAACAATTTCTTTTCTCTTACAGTGGGTAACAAGGGAAGCCCCTTGAAAGTTTAAGAGCAGTGACATGATCTGACTTACATTTTTAAAAGACTACTCTGGCTTTTGTACTAAGTATGGACTCTAGGGGACCAAGTACAGCAACAATCAGAAGCCGACTATAATCATCAAGTGTAAGATCTTATGGCTGGAGTCAGGGTAATAACTGTGAAAGTGGCTAAAAGGGAGATGCATTGATGGACTGGGTGTGGGATTTAGCAGGAGAGAGGTTTGAGATAGTTTCAAGATAGCTCAGTAACAACTTTTGATACAAAAACCAAAGTGGCCCTTATGCCCCACACTTCTCTTTCCACACCCAGGAAGTTAATGTACTACACAATGTCATCATGCCTCTAGCCCTGATATTCAACTCTGTATAGCATTTCCAGACCTGTACATCTAATTGTCTTCCCAAACTTTCACTCGAATAACTAATAGATACTTCAAAGTTGCCATATCCCAAACTGAGCTTAATTCCCTTTCACTTTCTCAAAATTTTCCTTCTCTGATATTTTCCTATAATAGTTACTTGATAATCTTTCAACCATTTTCTATGACCAAAAAAAAAAATGCCTTGACATGATCTTTGACTTCTATCTTTCTCTCATGTAATTTATCAGCAATACTAGCTCTACTTTAAAATACATTCTAACTCCAGCCACGTCTCTTTCTTCCTGTACCGCCCTGGTTCTCACCACCATTCTACTTTAGAGCATGGTCCTAGTTTCCTGATGGCTTCCTTACTTCTTTGTTGGAGTCTTAATTGTCTCTCTTCACACAGCAAGGACAGTCATTCTCTTAACAGATGAGTTAGATCGTGCCCACAATCTTCCCATTCCTCTTCCTTCCTGGGTAGAGCATAATGCCTTCTCTCTCATTCACCATTCATGTCAGGATTGGCACCAGAGAAGAATTCTATTGTTATTATTCTTTGTAGGGGGAGATTAGGTTAGGCCATGCCTACATTTTGAGAGGGAAAAGCCAATACAGAATTTTCTGTTTGGGTTTGATGATGAAGGTCACATGAGGATGCTGAAGTATCAAGATTCTTGAGGAGGCAGATGGAAGTTTATCATAGACATACCAACCCCTCCCAAGGAACGTGATTATTATATACTGCAAAAATGCACTAATTTTAAAAAAATTTTTAAAAGCCATCCAAACCCATCAAAACATAAGCATGTAAGCACAGGCCTTCTTGGGGAGTGTCAGACCTCTTTGTGCCTTGTATTTGATTCTCAGGCTTTTAACATGATCCTTCCTAGCCTGTTATTCCTCATCTTACCTCCCTGAACCCCACAGATCCCTAAAGCAAATGAATCAAAATTCCTCAAATGGGTTTCTTCTCACTGCCCCTTATTTTCTAGGTGATAAAGGACAAGATAAAGAACATGGGTTTGGGAGTTAGGGTGGAATCCTAGTGTGGACTTGGCATTGAATCCGAGCAAGTCACTGAGTCTTACACTTTCATCCTTAACGTGGACACAATACCTGCTCCTCAAGGCTTCATGACATCAAATGTGATGAAATATACAAAATAACTGGTTATGCTCAGTTCTCAGTAAACGTTTGTCCTCTTTCTCACTCCTTCCCTCCAGTATGAATTCTTTTTCCTTTCTTTTCCCCATCCTCTTTCTCCATGCATCAAGCCATCTATGTGTACACTCAAAGGAGACCTGGCAAAGTAGAGGGAAAGTGAAGTAGATGCCAGGTCACAGAGACAATCGCAAGCTCTACTTTTAACAATGTGATGCAAGACCCTCCAGTTAAAACTGCGACTTGTGGCTTACTTGATTCTCTGGCTTCATTCAAGACCTGGTTTTAATTTCTTACCTGTCCAGCATGAATGAACACAGGAGTGACCAATTTCTTCTGTTGCCAAAAGTAATAAGAGCTCTGAAATATAGTGGCTCAGAGAGGGGAATTCAGTGTGGAGCCAATTTCATTTCATAGGATACTTACATTTCAATGTCTGCAGAGAAATTATTTTGTTGAAATAGGAGTGTATTTGGCTTGTGATGCTATGGTTTTATTTATGTGACATAATTTATGGTAATGGAGAAAAGGCTGTGTACGCAGTCCTTCAAAAGAAACTTGTGCTTAAACTGTGCTCCCCAACTCCCCATTCTATGAGAGGAAAAAGGGGAGCAGTAGGTAGTTTTTGTAAGAGAATAAAGACTCCTGAAAAAATAGATTTCTGGAGAGTTTTATATGTAGAAAAATACGATCACAAACACGACCAACAAATTATACACATACAAGGTTGCTGGTGTGGTTTGCAGCCTAATGTTATCAGAGCAGGCCCAGGATTTCACCTGCAGAATGTTTTCAAAAGACAAGAAACATGAAACTTGAAACAAATCATGCACTACTACTTAATAAAGTTTTCTTCTTTTATATTCTTTATCTACATGTGATTTATACTTCATTTGATAACAGAATACACTTTTTTTGTTTGAGGTTTTCAAAAATATGGTTTGGTTTTGTTTATAAAAAGAAGCAGCTCTTGAGGCTGAGTTTGTGTGACTGTTGTTCTATGGGACTGAGGCTACATAACAATGAGACGCTTTTCCCAAAGCCTGGTGCTACCTCTTACCTGTAGGCATAGCTTGGAGGAAAATGAGCCCCCGAGAAAGGGTAAATTATGACTGCTCCACTTTCTGAAGAGTTGACTGCACTTTGCTGGGTACAACTTCATGCAGTAGAAGAGTGAGTCAGTAATAGAGTTTGGGTGGGGCCTTTCTCTGATCTCTGGACAAATATGTTTTAAATCCTCTTTCTAAATGCTCTGTAAGGACAAATTAATCAGACAAATTGTTTTCTATGTTGATATTAGTAACAGCAGAGGATAGACAGCTGCCACCACATCTGCTAATAGGCATCTGTTTTCACCCAAAGGGAACATGACTTCCTGTTCCTTTATTCAGAGGTTGATCCGGAACAATGTAGAATCTACATTTCCTGTACTATTAAAATATGTATCTGTATTTTTTGCACATGCAATGAATAATTCTTCAACATTAAGAAAGAAACTATCATTGTATTTCCAGATAACGCCAAGATATATTTTATAATACACAATGTAAGTACAAAAAAAAAAACCCAGGTATTTTGATAACAAACTATACAGCATACTGAATGCCACACCCTCAAAATAAACAGGATAGCTGTTACTCAGCCCACAACTGTTATTGTCATGCAAACTTCAGGTTTCAGGAATGGATGAGTCCAGACTTTTGCTATTTTTTCAGATTTTATGAATACTACTTCGTTTTTAAAAATCAAATATGCCTGAGGATCCACAGTTCTCAGCCAATTCTCCTGGCATTGCTGAGACCCTTGAAGTTGAGGAGCAGTTATGTACCCAGAGCTGTCACTTATGTGGCCAATACAGGAGGATAAAGTAGGAGAGAGTTTTTATGAGTCCACCTTGGGGCCACCAAGTTTGGAAAAGAAAATCAGCATCCAAAGAGGTGGAGAGCGAGAAATAACAGCCTAAAATGTAGGAGGCAAAAGATAGAAGAAAATCACAGGCCTCAAGGGAGAAGGCTGGTGAGGTGAGGGGAAGGGGAGGTAAGGCGGTGCACAAGGTCCACTGGAGCCTTGAGGTGACTGCAGATCCAACTGGTAGCTTTATTGCAAGCGCATGAGAACTCTGAGCCAGAACTATCCTCTTGAATCTCAACTCCCAAGTTCCCGATCCTCAGAAAAATGGGAAAGAGCAAACATTTGTTGTTGCAAACTGCCAACTATTTGAGTAGCAACAGATAATTAATAGAGTGATAGCCTCTTCAGCAGGACAACAGGATGGTGCCCAAGACATACTGGACTAAATGATGATTTAGACACAAGGAAAAAGGCTAAGGAAATGCAAAAGAACTCTTTCTTGAAAGTTAACTGTGAGTAATTGAAAAGTGACTGGCAACAATAGCAAGGATTTGGCAACAGGGAAGAATGTGTTATTCTTCTTCAAATATGTAGGCCACATGTTTATTTCAAGAGGAAACACCAATACAGAACAAGAGTTTGGTGATAAACATCACATGGAGATGCCGATGTATCAAGGTTCTGAGGTGGCAGAGGAAAGGAGAGACATATTCTCTTGGAGGTGAGTAAGGGAACCTGTGGCCCAGAAACCTCAGGCAGTGGGAGAGTCAAAGTCTAATGGCTCCTGCTTGTATGTCTCCATCTCCTGATGGCTGTGGGCCATGGCTATCAGCCTGCCATCTGTAAGCTGTCTAGCCTTTCCAAGACCCCAACATGTTTATGCCTTCCAACTCTCCCCCAGGGAAAAACTCAGAGACCCTGCATATCAAAGTGTAAGACAGGAGCAAATTCACAATAGGGACAATTTCACGTAAGTTCCAAGCATAGAATTTCATATGATCTGTTCTTGAAGTATCTAAGAGTGCAGACAGGCTGTTCTGGGGTGGCTACCTACAGAAGGTCAGCTATTTTGTGAGCATTTCAAGTACGTCCCTCCGTAAAAGTCATGGGTCCATGTTCCAACCCCACTGATTCAGATTTTACAATTCTATCCAGTCTGAATTCTTCCTCTTTTATGCTTTTGATACATGCTTTCCCCCACTTAGTATGCTCTTTATCCCACCTTTTGCCAGGCTGTGTATGATTAAATTATAACAAGACACCCTCCATTCTGCCCCCTGGCACTGCCTGCTGACTCCTGTAGCTTTTCCTGGTGATTCTTTGGTGATTATATTCTTAGAATATTGCTCAGCTACACTATCAACACCTCTGACTCAGAAGCTACGTCTCATTCACCAGTACCCTTAGCGCTCAGGACAACATGTGCCAGATAAGAATCTGATCACATGAGACAGTGTGCAAGATACATTTAACATCCTACTGGACGTGTGGTAGATTTCCTTTATTGTGTCTTCCTTTTTGACTAGTTGGAAGGATGAATGTAGATAGGCAGATGTGCGGACCCATAAAGAAAGGCAGACGGACAATTCCGCCTGTCTTTGAAGCACCCAAGTGAGCACAGTGCTGTATACCTTAAGAATGTATTGCTTCCCTTTTGAGTTTCGGTGGGGGGCACTTGAGACAACAGCACTGAAGATCATGGTGAGTTCTGACCAGAAGCTGTCGTTCATCGGGAACTGGTTTAAGGGCACTCTGATAATAATGAGTATCTAATATCTCTGCAGTGCCAGTCTTGGTTTCAGGCATCCCTGTAGTTGAGACTTTTCCCTTCAAGCCTGCCAAAATGAGGAAAAGTCCCAGCAATCAATGTTGCCCACGAAGCAAGATTCAGCATTCAGAGATACTTTTGTACTTGTCACAGCATTAGTATTCACAGCCACAGTGTGAGATCAGTCAGGCAGGTGTTCATTACACATCTTTGGTTAAATTCCTTTCTGCCAAAGTGATGCTAATGCCTACTCACTTTTCCTAGGGACATAGCTAATTACGTTTATAGTTTTACTCATATTTGGGCAGATCTTCCCTTGACTTCCAAGGTGGGGGAATAAATAAGGGGTATATGAAAGATCCAAGGTATAAAGGAAGGAAAATCCATACTGGTGGCATAAATCTATAGTTTATGGAACGCCAACTACACCAGATGGTTGACGTGGACAGTGAAACAATGACACCTCCACAACACTGTAAGGAAAATATTGTGATCTTTATTTCACAAATGTGAAATCAAAAACATCAAGTTATAGTTTAAATAGGAAATGTCTCTCAGAGACTCATGTCTTGAGGCCTTGATTTCCAATGCAGCAGTGTTCATAGATCAGGCCGAGAGAGATAATTAGACCACGAAAGTCCTGACATCATCAATAGTTTAGTCTGTTAATAAGTGCTTAACTGAACGGGCTTATTAGGAGGTGGGGCCTGTTGGAGAAAGTAGGTCATTGAAAGCGAGCCTTTGAATGGGACATCCTGTCCCCGGCTCCCTCCTCTCTCAATCTGTCTCTGGTGCTTCCTGCTGCCTCTCTTCCTGACTGCTGTGGGTTGAGTTGCCGCCCTCCTCCATACTCTTCCTCCATGACATTTCTACCTCTGAGCTATCCAAACATATCCTGCAAACCCTGAATCAACGAGGTAAAATAAACCTGTTCTCCTTTGAATTTTCTGTATCAGGTATTTTGTCCTGGCAACAGAAAAGCTGACTAGTACCCATAATGAGTTACTTGCTCAAAGTTACATAGCTAAAAATCAGCCCAGTGAGGATTGGAACCCAGGATGTCTTACTCTGAAAGTTTAGTACGTACCACATCAGTGCTGTGGTTTGAATGCATCTTCCAAGTTTCATGAGTTGGAAATGTAATCCCTACAATCAAAATGTTAATAGCATTTCAAAGGTGAGATCTCTGGGATGTGACTGGGTCATGAGGACTCTACCCCTTGAATAGATAAATCCATTCATGGAGTACTAGGTCAGTAGGCTATCAAAGTTGGATTTGTCATGAAAACAAGCTCTCTCTAGCCAGCTGGCCCTGGCCCATCTCAAGATGTTTTGCATACCTCATGTTATGGTTTGTGTCTAGATGTGCCCCTAAAGCCTCAGGCAGTTATGGGGCTTTTTCAGAGGCAGCTGAATCTAGAGTGTGTGATGCTGGGATTAAGGAGGTGTAATTAGTAAATCACACCACTGATTGGTTTGGCATAGTTCTGGCTAGGATTAAGGGTGTGAGTGCTATCCCTGCCCTAGGGTGGGTAGCCTGCACACAATATAAGGGATAAAAATAGTCTTGTCTCCCTTCTCTTGTTGCTTTTGCTGCCTGTGGGTGCCATGAATTGTTCTCTGCCAAGCCACCCTGCCTTGTAGCCAGCCGATTATGGACTGAAACCTTTACAAACTGTGAGTTAAATAAATCTTTGTTCCTTCAACCTTGGGTGCCAGGTATTTTGTCTCAGCAACAAAAGAAAAGGAATTAAGACAACATGGGACTCTACAGAGAATCCTCACCAGCAAGAAGGCTCTCTCCAGGTGCAGCATCATGCCCCTGGACTTCTGGATCAGTTAGCGAAATAAAACTTTTTCTTTATAAATTTCCTTGTCTGTGGTATTTAATTACAGCAACAGGAAATAATCTAAAACACTCAGGCTGTATTTCCAACCCAAGGGTGTGAGTAAAGCCCCATTCCCTGTACTTTTATTATATTATGATATCTTTATCAAGCACCGCCAATGTGTCTTTTTTTAAGAAAAAGATCTTGGAGCATGTACTTTCTCATTATTTTTTATGATGAATTATTTTTAAATTGGAGTAAACAGTATGAAATAACATAAGCTGTATCTCTGTACACTCTTACACCTTCAACAAATTCTGATAATTTGCCATCTTTCTTAATCTTTTGTCTTATAAAGGATTACTATAATAGACAGTACCACTTCCTAACTCATTTTTTCCATCTACTTCCAGAGGCAATAATTATTCTGGAATTAATTTGCATCATCCCTGTTTATATGTTTACTATACACATATGTGCATAAACTGCATTTGCTATTTTTCTGTGGAAAATGTAAACATTAAATGAATGTGGATGTACACAGTTGACATCACCATCATCATCATCATGGTGAATCCGTGATGATGATGATGGCTCTGAAACTTCTTCTGATTGGATTTTTACTTTTTTATTTCATATGAATTGTGTGCACATCATATGAAGTCCTAGACAACATTCCACTGGGATTTTGATCTAAAATGTACCACATTTGCGAAGTAGTGTGTGGAGACTTGACTCAGTTGTACTGTTGAGACTTCTCACGTAGGAGTGGAAAAATCTCTTCATTTACTCAGGGATATGTTCTTTAAAGTTCTCTGTAAAGTATTCATTTTTAGTGAAATTTTTTAATAAACATCCTTTAGGTTCTGTTGCTACCATGAATAACATTTTTATCTGTATTGGTTATTCTAATGTAAAGAAGGCTGTTGGTTTTTGTATGTAAATCTGAACCAACAAACTTGCTTGATTATTTTACTTATACTCACTTGCCCTAACCTTTTGAGGTTTCTACGTGAGCAATAACATATCTGTAGATAATGACAGTTTCGTACTTTTCACTTCAAACCCTGTATCTTCTATGTCTATGTTTTATTTTATTGACTATGACTATTACATTGAATTATAAATGTGAGCACACATCTTATTCTTGAGCTTTACTTAGCAGTTATGATGTGTGCTGTAGTATTTGAAAGACGTATGTCCAGTTAAGGAGTTCTTTTACTCTTTTTTTATTTTAAAGAGAAAAAAACAATAACAAAATAACAAAGACAAAAACAAAAAACAACACAGAAACAATAAAAGTGATACAGAATTTCAAAACAAGATGATAGGAAATTAACAATGGTTGTTATATTACATATTGTTATCTTAAACAAAGTTGTTCAGATTACCAGATGTAAGAATGCAAGACTGATTAAACCATTAAAGAGAATTAAATATAGTAATAAAAATTAGAAACAATACAGAACTTCACTAAACAAGATGGTATGAATTCAACAATGGTTGCTATGTTACATATTGTTGTCTTCAAATTAGTTGTTCAGATTACCAGATACAAGCATGCAAAATTGGTCAAAAGATTTAAGTATTAACTGTTCCTTTCAATAAACCAACAGGAATCAGCTGTACAGTTATCCCAGCTACCCTTGTGTGCACACATATATTTCTTTCCCTTCCTAGTTCTTTTATTCTCAAGAGCAGCCACTGGAGTCATGGCCCACAGAGAGGCTTGGGGAACTGGGGAAGAGGTGTGACCTGGGAGCGCCAGAAATGAAGGGTGGCAACTGGGCAGAGCTAGGTGGCAGGAGTGCGACTGAGGACCTGAGCACGGAACACCACAGCATGAACAAGCTGCTTGGAGACATTAGCCATAATTAACAAAAGAGGATAAATGTCTTCTTTTATTGTTCCTTGTCTGATATATATATATATATATATATATATATATATATATATATATGGTGTGTGTGTGTAAATAGCTATGTAAGTTTTCTGATGTTGTTTATATACCAACATATATATATATATATATATATATATATACTCATATCAACCAACAGTTCTTTCCTACCACTCTGTAGCTTTATTTGACTCTCAGTTCAACAATTACAAAACCCTCCCTATCTTTTCTCTTGCCTCCTGTGTTAGTCAGATTTCCCCTCACTGGGACACAAACCCTCAAATCCACAACTTAAAGCAGGAGAGGTTTAATTTAGCTCACAATTTCAGGGCTTTCAGTTACGGGCTTGGCAGGCTCCAAGTCAGAAACATAACGGCAAAAGTGTGCGGCAAAGCAAAACTGCTACATTCATGGTAGCCAGGAAGCAGAGCCCGGGGGCGGGGCCAGAGACCAGACACAGACCCCCCCCAAGGCCACGCCTCTGTAGCCCAGCCAGACACACCCGGAAGTGCGCTCTGCCGGTGCTCTGGAGAGCTACTAAGCCATCAGGTCGACACAATAAGCTTAACTATCACATTCGCCCCACTTGTCAAACTGACACCCAGACACATCTCCTTAAATAATACTTTATCCCCCAAATTCTCAATACTTCTAGCCTTTTTTCAAAAGTCTAAGTGTCTTGAGACTCAAGGCAGATGCTGGGCTGAACATGTCTGTAAAGATAAGAATAATTTTTATAATTCTACTGTATGATGGCACGGGGTAAACATTCTGTTCCAAAAGGAAAAACAGGAAGAATTTTTTTAAAAGTTGACCAAATCAAGACTGAACCCCAGAGCACAAATGGTAGACTCTGTAGAGAATTCACAGTGTCAGGAATCAACTTACACAAGAGGGTTTAAGAAAAAAAACCTCTCTACTATGAAAATTACTCTCCAGAGAAATAAACTGAAGAAGACATTAGACAATGGAAAGACATTCCTTGTTTTTTGATCAGAAGAACTGATATTGTGAAAATGAAAGTATTACCATCAACCTATAGATTTAACATAATCATTATTACAATACCAACATTTCTCATAGAACTAAAAGCAACTATCCTAAAATTTATATGGAATGAAAATTAACAAAATAATCCAAGAAACCTACAGCAAAGCTAGAGGCCTCATAATACTGAAATTGAAGTTATACTACAAATAACAGTAAAAAAAAAAAAAAAAAAGCTCAATACTGGCACAAAACCAAACTTTAGACCAATGGAATAGAACAGATGATAGAGAAACAACCCCAGGTACCTACGCCATCTGATTTCTGACAAAGGGACCAAAAAGAAACATTGGGAAAGAGATAGCTTCTTCAACAAATGGTGCTGGGGAAACCTGGTCTTCCCTTGCAGAAGATTCAAACTAGTTCCCTGTCTCTCATACTGTACTAAAACAAATCAAAATGGATCAGATCTATAGTTAAAAACAGAAACTTTGAAACTCCTGAAAGATAACATATGGGGAACACTTGAAGCTGTAGGCATAAGCAAAGATTTCCAGAATAGAACTCCAAGAGCATCTGGGAAATAATATCCAGATTCAAAAAATGGAATTATGGAATTATATCAAATTGAGGTGCTTCTGCACAGTAAAGGCAATAATCAACAGAATTAGGAGATAACTTACAGAATTGGAAAAACATCTTTTGCCATCTACACTTATGATAGAGATCTAATCTCTAGAATATGTAAAGAATTCAAAAACATAACTCCCAAAACACAAATGACCAAATCAAGGAATGGGCAAGTGAACTGAGTAGAGACTTTTCAAAAGAAGAAATACCAGTGAGAGTATGAAAAAAAAGTTCGATATCTTGAACTGTTAGGGAGATTCTAATTAAAACTTTTTTTTTATTTATTTTAAAGATAAAAGAACGAAAACATGTTAGCAAACACATAGACATAAACAAAACAACACAAAAACAATAAAAGTAATACAGAATTTCAGACAAGGTGATAGGAATTTAACAATGGTTATTGTATAGTATATTGTTACCTCCAAATTGGTTACACACATAAACAAATATAGGCATGTAAGATTAATCAAATAATTAAACATTAACTATCCCTTTCAATAAAGCGATAGAAATTAGTAGTACAATTATAGCTATCTTGTATATACATACATACATATTTTCCCTTCTTTCTTTTCCCTTCCCCCCCCCCAGCTGTTCTTCCCTTTTGAGCAGTTTCTTTCACAATATCTATTGCACCTTTTAGATTTTATTTACTCTTTCAGGTTCTTACACTAGTGAGACTATGCTATTTATATATGAGGGTCTGATTTACTTCACTTATGAGTAAGGTCTCTAGTTGCATCCATTTACCTATAAGAACCTCAAGTTTATCTTTCTTTATAGCTGAGTAACAGTACATTCTATAAAAATACCACATCTTATTTATCCATTCTTCTGTTGATGGGCATTTGGGTTGTTTCCATGATTTAGCTATTACAAACTGTGCTTCTATAAACATGGGTGCACCTATATCACTGTGGTATGTTTTTAGTTCTGGAAAATACCCAAAAGGAGAATAGCTGGGTTGAATGGGACTTCTAACCCTAATTTACTGAGGGGTCTCCAGACAGATTTCCACAGTGCTTGCACCAGTCAACACTGCCACCCACAGTGGAAAGGGTTTCTTTTTCCCCACAACCTCGTCACATTGGTATTGGTTGATTTTTTGATGATAGCCATTCGTTCTGGGGTGGGATGGAATCTCAGTGTTGTTTTAATTTGCATTTCTCACATGACTAATGATGTTGAACATTTTTTCATGTACTTATTTGCCATTTGTATTTCTTTATCTGAGAAGTGTGCATTCATCTCAGATGCCCATTTTTGTATTAGGTCTTTGAATTTGGGGGAGGCCTTTTTAAAAATTTCTGTACGGTATAGGTAGAAGTCCTTTACCTGAGGGACAGTTGACTAAAATTTTTTCTCAATTTGTGGGTTTTCTTTTCACTCTTCTGGTGATTTATTTAGATGTGCAAAAAGGTGAAATTCCAGTTGTCAGTTCTTTGAAGTATCTCCCACGTAATTTGGTTTTTGTTCATGAATGCTCTGCCAATAGATTTAGGGTTTCTGTTTTAATATTCAGATCTTTGATTCATTTTGACTTGGGTTTGGTGCATGGTGATACACATGAGTCTAGTTTCAGTCTTCAGCATGTGGCAAGCCAGTTTTTCCAGCACCATTTATTGAAGATGCTATCTTTCTTCCAGTAAACTTTTTTGGCTCCTTTGTCAAACATAAGGTAGATGAGCATGTTTGTGGTTGTGACTGCATCTTCCTCTAGCCTAAGAGATCCATACCATGCTGATTTTATCACAATAGCTTTGTAGTATAATTTCAAGTCAGGGATTGTGATGCCACCTACCTTGTCTTTGTTGCCAAAGATTGCTTTTGCTATTCTGGGTCTCTTCTGGTTCCAGATGAATTTTAGGAATGTTTTCTCTGGATCTTTGAGGTATGTTAATGGTATTTTAATTGGGATTGCATTGAATCTGTACAACAATTTTAGAAGTATGGCCGTGTTCACAATGTTGGTTCTTTCTATCCATGAGCAAGGAATATCTTTCCATTTTCTGAAATCTGATTCAATCTTTTTCAGTATTGTAGTTTTCACTGTACAGATCTTTTACTTCTTGTTAGATTGATTCCTAAGTTTTTCAATTTTTTGGATGCTATTGTGAAAGGTATGGTTTCCTTAATTTCTCTCTGTGTGTTTGTTTGTGTATAGAAATGTTATTGATTTTTGAATGTTGACTTTGTATCCATCTATGCTACTGAATTTGTTGATTAATTGTAGAAACCTTTTGGTGTTTTGGGGGTCTTGCGTGTAGAGTATCATGTGATCTGCAGATAATGATAATTTCACTTCTTCTTTTCCTACCCTTATTCCTTTTATTTCTCTCTCTTGTCTAATTTCTCTGGCTAATAGTTCCAGAATTATGCTGAATAGGAGTGGTGACAGCGGACATCCTTGTCTTGTTCCTGATTTTAGAGTGAAAGCTGAACAGAAACTATTTTGATGTTTTATCTTACCCAAGTCAGAATGGAATTCATGCAAGAATGCAAGAAACAATGAATGCTGGGGAGGCTGTGGGGGAAAAGGAACCCTCAGACACTGTTTGTGAGAATGTAAACTAGTACAATCACTAAGGAAATCAGGGTGGAGAAGTCTTAAAATACTAAAAAATATAAACACCATTTGACCTGGCTATACTCACCTGGATATGCTCTCAGAAAAAATTAAACACATCTGACACATGCACACTCATGTTTATAGCAGCACAATTCACAACATTTAAGCTCTGGAAATAGACTAGATTCCTTACAACAGAAGAATGAAGAAAATGTGGCTTATACACACTGTGGAATACCATTCAGTCATGAAGAATGAAACTCTGTCATTTGCAGGAAAAGAATGGAACTTTTGCTACCTTCATGTTAAGCGAAGTAAGCCAGATTTATCAACTTAGGTACCACATGTTTTCTCTTACAAAAGAAATCTAAATAATTAATAACTAATTAACTAATTAATTAATTAAAGGAGAGATGCCAGGAAACTAGATGGTAGGCTTTGGGAAGATGGGGAGAAAAGAAAGGAAAGGGTAATTAAATTTAAAATGACCAAGACATGTTAAATTCAAGAACTAAATTTCTGAAATGAATCTCACCATTCTGTCTTTGCCACATGAACCAATTAAAAAACTCTTGCCTTTAAATCTTTCTGGATATAGCTTTTTATGAGTGTGTAGAGTTAAATAGCATTCACTGTATAATAGTCATTCCCAGTATACAAGCTCCGGCCATTATAAATAAGACAATTTAATTAATTACTCTATGCTCAGCTTCATCATCTGTACCTTCTAAGTTTATTGCTGTCCATTTATTTATTCAACTCTTGAGACAATCTTGCTCTGCTACTTTCTCATAAAAATAAATTTTCAAATTTTTGTAGGAACTTTTTGTTGTCATTTGTTATGTTGCTTTTGTATCAGTAAATATGTCTTGTTACTGTGCAAAATAGAAGATGTCCTTCTTTCTCCCCTCATCAGGCTTATTTGAAGATCATCCAGTTTTTCTCTTCAAAGAAATAATTTTTAATATTATTGAGCTTACCTAGACCTTGTCTATCTTCATAAATCATTACTTCATTATTTCTATTGTGCCAGCACTTTTATTTGTAGTAGCCAACACCTGTAAACAATATAAATGTCTATCAACAAGTGAATGAATATTTTGGTGAGTTCATTTGATGAAATCCTGCTGAATTAAAAAAATATATAACTATAACTCAAAAGCATGATACCAAGTAAAAACAAAAGGTAGAGTTGTCATGAAACCGTGGAAAAACAAACTGACCAATGGTGACAAAACATATCAGGCTTTGTCTGAACTGAAGCAAGGATGGGTCATTACTGAGTGGTGCGGGTATAAGAATGATGGGAATGTATTATATCTAGGTTATAGTGGTATTCATATAGGTAGCTACATCCTCTTTTAAAACCCATCAAAGTAGCTGGATGTGGTGGCACATGCCTGTAATCCCAACACTTAGAAGACCGAGGCAGGAGGATCATTGCAAGTTCAAGACTAGCCTGGGGCTACAAAGTGAGCTCAAGGCCAGCCTGAACTGCATAGCAAGACCCTGTCTCAAAAAGACCAAAAAGAAAATAAAAGCCTTTATAAAAATCATCAAAGCGTACACTTAAAATGTATCTTATGTGTGAACATAGCTTATTAGTTTTTCTCTTGAAAATACAATGGGATGCCCTTCCTAATCTATTGGAAGTGTTAATATTAAAAACACTGACAATACAAATGTTGCTGAAACGTGGAGCGATTAGAACTCACACAGTTTGTGGTAGCCAACAATGGTACCTTCCCTTTAGAAAACATGCTGGCAGTTCAGAGTAAAAATAAACATCTCCCTATCTTATCATTTGTAGGTATATACCTAAGAAAAATGCAAATATATATCCACAAAAGGACTTTTCCAAAAATATTTATAGTTTCATTGTTTCTCAGTACCCCAAAATGAAACACCCAAAAGGCCCATTGCGTACAAAGAGATAAATAAATTGTGGTATACATGTTTCATGAAAAAATTATGATCTACTAATACACACAGTCTCATGAATGAATTTGTACTGTACCTATGTCCTGGGAAAGTCTGGCTTAGCAGTGCAGCATCTTCAACCACCCTCTACTTCCATCCCTCTGTCTCGGATTTGTGTTCATTGTCTTGGGAGCGCAGTAATAGTCTGGCCTCTCCTCTTATTTGGAAGCTCACTGCCCTGTTCTCTGAGCAGCTGGGAAGGCTTGGACCCCATTCATATGAAGGCACATATAAATTGACTTAAGTGACCTCTGAACCAGACCTGAGCAGAACCCCACCTCCTTTAGGTTTTGATGTTCTCCTCTTCGCCTCTCTTTACTTGTCCTCATCTAGAAGGCTAAGAGGGGAGAATGACCCAAGATGGGATTACCAAGAACCCTCAGCCTGCTGCTGGTGTCAGCAGTAGCCCAGTCTGAAGCTGAGTGGCCAACCTAGCTCATCAGTTTTTGAAAGGAAAAGTGCGATAATGCACACAATGTTTTTGCTTGGAGTGTTTCTTCTGCATAGCTCCCCAGAGAACTCGTGGTGGCCATAAATAGCTAATCTTGGGGGCCTCTAGGGGGTGATATAAGGTCGTCAGTTGAATAAACAGCTGCCATATGAACTGATTCTCACTCTTCTGAATTGTGTCCATTTTCGTAACAATACAGACACCATGAGGAAAATAACAGCCTGACAAGCACGCGACAGTAGAGGATCACTTTCCCAAGCACCACCTTTCTCTTGCCTGTCCCAGGAGACAGCAGCTGAGACAGCCTCGTGGCAATTCTCAAGGCCCTACACTGAACCTTCTGAAGAAGATCAATTAGCAAACCAGCATTAAATAGTGTTCCTTGATGTCAGGCTGCAGCAGAGTGAGCCATTCACTAATAAATGGACAGGGCCAAAGGAAAGGCTTGGAGAATCAATTAGCTGGCCAATCGACTTTGACTTTCTTTGCACAAAATATGAACTCTGTTTCTAATATTGAAAATCAGTTTAATGGAAGTAATCCTGGGAGGATTATGCTAGGGTTTGCATTATTAGAGAGCCCTTTCTTCCAGAGCCTTTGCTTTCCAGGGGAAAAGGAGGCCCACCATGACTTCATGATTCCAGGTTCTTCATGAAGCAGATGGAAGAATTCATACTCTATACGATGGATGCCCCACCCTATTCACCACTCCTTGGTGTGAATATAGTCATATAGTCATAATCCTACCCGTGGGAGTCATGTTCCTAACAGATGTTAGCTCTACCTACATGTAGTTAAATGAGAACTCCGCAGCAAAGTGTTCATGAGTTTGCAAATTCTTCAAAAATTTGTCCCACGCTGACACCTAAAACTTAGAGATGAGTTCAAAGGATCTGACTATAGGTTTAGCCTAATCAGCCCGAGCCTGAGATTATGAATCCTCCCAGATTGATGGCTGCAAAAATGAGAGGAGTGAGGGAGTCAGGGGATTCTGGAGCAACGGTTCAAACCAACGATGGTTACTGAGTTCCACGCAGCTGCTCACAAGTGCTTTGTGTGAGAAGGTACATCTACGTATTGTGAGTCATAGGACCTGGACCATGGGGAGGACCAGATGGTCACCCCCCAAATGATCAAGGAACCATCCAGGCGGCACAAAATTAGGGCCATCAGCAAACATTAGTAAATTCATCAGCAACAAATCAGCTAAAAGCAAGTCTATCGTTCCCTTGGAGATCATGAAGCTTCAAAGGAGGAAATGAGTTTCAGGTGGGATTTAGAGAAAGAATTTGGATTTGCCAACAAAAAGAAATGGGGAGTGGGAGACCTCCTTAATTTGTTTGGACAAGAGGAGGCCTGGGAAGAGGATAAGCCCTGAGAACTACGCACAAAACAGTATTTTTTCTTGTCCTCATTTTGCCTGATAAACTCTTCTGAGTAAAGGGGCCAAAGGTCTCATCCTAATTGGCCTGGGACCAGTTTGAATATGAAAGTCCTGTGTCCCAGGGACCCTTCTCCTCCAGCAAGCTAAGATGATTAGTCAAACTAATAGATGTCCTCTGCCACTCAGCTACTGAGAACTCATCAGAATTGCCATTTTGTCTTGTTTCCTGCCCTTACAGCAGTCCCTTCTGCCTCTACTTTGCCCAAAGTGAAACTCTGTGTGTGTGTGTGTGTGTGTGTGTGTGTGTGTGTGTGTGCCTTGCACACCCTTGGGAATCCAGTTCTTCTAGTTACTTTCCTATAGGAGCTCATTAAAGGCTCAACATCAGCCATGATTTTGTGCACTGCATGATTTTTTCTCCTTATTAGGGAAAGAGTGATGATTTGAGTGGCTTTCTATATGCTAACAAAATTCCTCAGCCCCTTTGCTTTTACAGAATTGAGCTGTAACATTAGATGGCCGTCCTTATGGAAAGGCAATGTGAGAAGCTCAGCAAAAGTGACCATCGTCTTTAATGTAAAAGATGTCTCCACATCACACAGTGAAGAAACGTATCACCAGTTTCAGAACTAGTAACGGCTGTGTTCCCCTGACACCCCAGTCTTGTTTTTTTTTCTTTTAATCTCAGGAATTCTGTGCATTTAACAACTGATTCCTTTACTTTGAGGATTCAGCACCAACTTAAGCTTAGGTTTGAACTAGTGCTCGTGACTTTTACATTCGAACTTTACCTCTGGCTTTACTTAATGCTCCTATTTTTGCTTATCTCCATTTATTCACCTGTCGACAGTTCATTCTGTTATCAACTATCGTAAAGCACATTTTCCACTTTTTTAACGGTCGTACAGATTGATAGGTTTCATTTTGCCAGATTCACATGTGCACAGAGCATACCTTGACCCTCTTTACCCCTCACCCCTTGCCCCGCCCCTCCCGCAGCTTCACACTGTGAGGAGGCTTTCGATGCAGGTAACAAATTTTGCTCATATCCACCACGTCAGTATCTGAAAGACTAGTTGGGACAAAACAAAAGCACTAATCAGTGAATCAATGAAATGTAGTTGGAATACATGGAAAACTATGTTCCCATTAAGAAAAGCCCTTTGTCTTTGGGGCCTCTGGAGTAAAGGAAACCAGAGGAGGCCGGGCCTAGAGGGACACTTGCTCCTCTGGATGCTCCCCTACCCGCACTGGGGACCTGGATGCCACCACACACTTCTCAGAAGTATTGCTTCATGTTTTTCTCACAGAGGTCACTACTACGTGGGCTGACAGCCATCTTTACAAGGTGAACTAACAGAGATACAGTTACACTGTTTATTGGGAGGCACAGCCATATGGCTTGTGTTTAAGGAAACTCAGCCTTTCCTCTTATGAAAATGGAGCTCTAAGGAGAGTGTTCACTCTCAGAGGAATCGCGTTCCCTGGAAGCATAAGAAAGGGATGAGGCACACGTAGCCTAACGCAGGGGAAGGGAAGAAGCCCCGCTGTATCAGGGAGCCCCCCAGTCCCTCCCACTGCCTGCCCTGCGCATGGGCCCCATATCACCCCCTTGCCACCTCCCTTCTCTCAGTCCTCCTCCTCCCAGCTGCCTGCCATGCAGGAAGAGGTGAGAGATAGCTGTCCGCTAGACTCTGCTCAGCTAAACCAAACCCAGAACCCACAAAGTGCAGGACTCAAGCAGCCAACACAGCGCAGTACACATCTTAACTTCCTCCACCACCTATTTCAGCCACCCAAATCCTGAGCTAAAGAGGGAGGGAAGAACCGAGACACAATATGAAAAACACAGACCTTTATAAGATTACAACTCAGTGGACCAGCGCTGAAAATCAACATGTGTCTTACTTAGCAATTAAATCCACTCGAAGAGCTATTACGTCATCCAGACACCCCTACTGCACCTGGCTCCAGGCCTCTTTGATATCCTGGCACAGCATTCGTGCTATAAAACAATCAGCAGCCCCCTGTCTAGAAAGATTCACTGTTACCCTGCTTAACCGCCCTGCCTGGACCTCAGCCCGTAGGCTGAAAAGCACAGACCAAGCGAGAAGTGATATGAGGCTCCTTAGTCCACCCCTCCTTCACCACAGTGAGACTGTCAGGAAGAAATCACAGTTAAGACAGCTGCTGTAAAATATAGGACTTTGCAACTAAAGGTTTGTTTATCTGTCCCTGGAAGGGTTTGGGCTGCATCAAGCACCCTTTAGTTTCAAATTGCTCATCAGAGATCCTGTTTTTGCTTTTACAGTACAGTGAGAGCATCGTTGCTCCTTACAAGAGTCCAAGTTGAGACAGAGGGAGTCTGTGAACACAAATCTCTTCCACACTGGATGCAAAGGCCATCTTTAATACACCAAGGCTGGAAATCCCCCATTTTCTCCAATAGATTTCTGACAAGGGTACCTCCCTGGTCCTCCCACAGAGTAGGAGAAACAAGCCACTCATAAATATTCACAAGATAACAGGAACATATCTGAACTGCACCCCAGCAGTTAGGCTCTGGCTATTTCTCTTTTTGCATGAGTTCTACAGAAATTCGAATGGCAATTCAACGATATCTTCATGGCTGCATTTGTAGCTTGGCAGCAGAGCATGGGCTTAGCGTGCACAGAGTCCAGCATTCAATCCGAGCACCCCCCCCCACTGCAAATTAAATTCCACCCACTAACGTCTTTTTCATTTAGTAAACAGCAAGTTTGGGATTATCACATATGCTCAGACTCACCGGGCTCAATGAGGCCTCTCTTCTGAAAACCGTAAGAAGAAAAAGACTCTGACTCTCAAACGGACAAGATGAGAGGTCGCACCATCTGGCTCTGAACTTCAGGGAAGCATTTTCACTCTGTGGGTCTCAGGGTCCCCATCTGTAGCAGAAAGTGTGAGACCAACTGGTAGATGTCTAAGGACTGCTTCAGCTTTTTAAATCTATACTCAAAAAAATAAATAAACCCCATCTTCTACAAGATCCCTGGAAGACATTCTCTCTGTGAAAGCTTTCTCAGCAAGAGCAATACAATCTTGTTAGCTGAGCCACTCTTAAAGTATTGCAACCAAGAGCAGCGCAGAGACCTCCAAGAGGCTTACTTTGGTGCACTGTATTTTCAGGAGAAATCTGAAAGAAATGTATGTACAAGTGAGCACATACTCATATTTTACTCTGCTTAATACATGTATGTAATCTAGCCCTAACCAAAGAAAAGCGGTTAGGAACAATAGTCCTGGAGGCTGAGAATACAATTCCCCAGAAAGCTTTCAGGTCATGTGAGTTCACTCTACATTGTATTTAAATCGGAAGGTCTATAATCATGCTAACCTGAGATGACAATGGTGTTGGAATTCTGTGGTTGTTTTGTTTTGTTTTGTATGTTCTTCCGGAACAGTAAGTTGCCTCACTGTTGACCTTTGTGTAATTCTAGCGAGCGCCCTCATGTGGCAAAATAATGCAATTGCGAAATGGTTTTGTTCTAGTTTGAGAATGCTACGCAAATGGTAGCTGCCCCTTTTAGAGCACTTATTAAATTTCAAAGACTCTCTTACACCCTTTACATGCTAATAAGATAAAGCATTTACAAAAGTTAGTTTTCAGTGTTGCAGAGAAAAATGGAAGCCTTTTGTTTCAGGGAAGCTCAAGCTATAACGGAGTATTTATCTCGCTGTTGTCGTTCAGGTCCCCGGTGACCACCAAAGCCCCCGCACTAGCTCCTTGGTCCTCAGCACGGTGCTGCCGGGAGGTGGTAGGAATCTGAGAGGGGGCTGTCTAGGCCACCAGGAGGACGCCCATGAAAGGGACTGAGACCTGCTCTCCCCTCCCTCTCCTCTCTCTTCCCACCCTTTCCTTCTGTTTCCCAGCCAGGAAATGGGCAAGCACTGTCTGTGTCCCCAGGGCTCTTATATGACCTGCTGCCTCCCACTGGCCCAAAACAACAGGGCAGCCTGCCCTGGACTAACACTTCCAAAACTGGGAATCAAAATAAATCTTTTGTCTTTATAAATTGCTTTACCTCAGGCGTTTATCATAGTGTCAGAGGCTGAGAAATACAGAGTACGTTTCTCCCTGGGCATCGCTGAACTCAGGGGCAGCAGTAACCTCAACACACTTTTTTTGTACCTTTACTGAACTTCCTTGGAGTTCTGAGTTGTGACTGAGAAGCTCTGTAAAGTCATAGTTTATTTTCTGATCACAGACCCCAGTTTCAGATTCGCAAAATGAAGAGAGAAGACAAAAAAGAAGGCAATACTAAAAAAAAAAAATTGGTGATAAAGAAGGAAAAATTACAGCTCAATGCACTATAATAAAAATTTCCAGAAATCCAAGGATCTTTTAATTCAAACAAACTTATTTACAAATGACTTGACATTTTATGAACCACTTATTTACATAATTATAATTATATAGTAATCTACCCTAACCAAGTCTCCAATCTTTCCAGTTACCTAAGCACATCAGAGTGCGTTTCTGTGCTTAGCACCACATTTGATAAAACCAGTGCTCAGTTCTCAAACAGGATTAATAAATAATGCCAATGCCAACCACACCCTGGGGCTGAGAAGACAGAAGCTCTCCATGTGTTCTGATTCTCAGTGCTCATCCCCTTCCGCAGACAGCCCAGTGTCCAGGCACCCACAGCCGGGTGTTCCCTTCTCAAGAGGTTGTAAAGTTTCTTTGCTACTCAGTTCCAGATTCTCTGGTAAAAACATGGGCTGTGTACACTTGAGATCCTGTAGCTTTTTAAAGGAAATTAGAAGGTCAAAGTTTTCAGCAGAAACATCCTAATCTTTAGATCTTGGAAATTTTAAATACAAAAAATAAAATCAAGCTATGTGTGAAATACTGACCCAAACAAAGCTGATTTTCAACCCAGATTTGTCTCTGTAGTTTCTCCCATTGACACTTTTGAGGGCTGAGGTTCCAGCCACCCCTGGCATTTGTCTTCCTACGGGTGGAGCTGTAGAAATTCTAGAGGAAGAGAGCTGCTCAGATCTCCTGACGTGCTTCATGTCACTGCAGACAGCTCATCAAGACAATTGGCATAGATCCTACTCATTAGTTTCTCTTATTTGACATGTTCCTGCTATGTGGATATTCCCATCCATTCCACAGAACACGAGACTTCACAGTGTCCACTGCAAAACACTTCTTCACTCTCTCCATAGCCATTCGGGGTCTCATCTTTTTCTTTGTGGTCACTAAAACCTGGTCTTTAAGAAAACCCATACCCATGTTCTGGGTTAGGCTATGCTATCTACCTGTTATGGAGGTTGCAAAATCTTCTCCCTGGAAGACTATCAGTGAAGACACTACACACGTTACTTGGAGTCAACATGTCAGTACATTCACAGCCACATAAGCAGGGGGCTTCTTTATTGAATGTCTGCTATTTTATATTAATGAAGGAAGAGAAGGCATCGCTAGGTTTTCATTGAGGAGTGGCGATGCTCTGCCTCTATTCAGAATTTAAATCTCTGCTATCCTGTATAAGCACAAAATATATACCTTAGTAAGTACATGAGCACTACCTTAGCCCCAAACAGTCTCAACTACAGAGCTGTCCCACACAGATTCAGAATAGGAGAAAGCCACATGGATTTGGATCATCAGTGAGAAAAACACACAGGGGGAAGCTTTATACTTTGTAGCAGGGATAGCTAAGAAGACTCTTCATCTGGAAAAACCTTTCTGAAGCTCCAGTAGGAAATTGGGTCTCCAGTCTCCAGTCTCCCTGGCAGGGCAGGAGAAAACTAAGCAGGCACCATTCAGAATCCCCAGGCCAGCAGGCAGAACGAGAGACCTACCATTATGTATGGATCCTATGGACATATGCATAATTACATGTATACACGTATGGCTATATTTAATATATGTACACAGTGGAACTTCACAAATCACAGTTTTAGCAGCTTGACAATTTTTACTGTTATTGTGGGAGTTTTGCTCCTCTTTAACTTGGTTTCTTTAGAAGATAAACGGAATAAGGGCTTTCCGAGATTTAGGGTAGTCCTCAAACATCTTGACGTAGAACCTAGAAGACAAGAAAGGCATAGACAAAATATAAATGAGTGGTGGGCATCAGCTGAGGTTTGCAGAGTCTGAAATACTTGTTACAAGTCAACCGACAGAGACTTGGGGCCTGGCTATTCCAGGCAGACATTTGCCTACGCTCTTCCCTTGTCCTCCTTGTCTCCTTTACGTGTTGATTCTTCTTGTGCTGGGGAATCAAAAGTCACAGCCAGGAGGTGGTGCTAACGGCTGCGCCATCTTATGAATATACCCAGCGCCTCTAAAGTTTATAGTGAAAGTTGTTAAAATGGTAAATCTCATTATTATGCATATTTAGCAGAATTTTCTAAAGCAGTAGCCAGAAGGAAGTACTCATTTGGATTCAGCTGAGAAAGATACGGAAGCAGAGACTCCCAAAGGCCATGAGCAAAGTTAACCTGACAGAATCCCTGGAAAATATCCCTTCACAAAACCTGGGAACACCTCTGTATTTGGGTTCAGTTTTGTCCCCTCAAAAGATAGACTGAAGTCCTAACTCCCAGTACCAGAGAAGGTGACCTTATTTTGGAACTAGTATCATTGCAGCTGTAATTAATTAGAATAAAGTCGCACTGGAGGAAGATGGACCCTTAATCCAGTAGGACTGGTACCCTTAAAGGAAGAACAGAGACACGGGGGAGAAGGCCATGTGATGCCAGAGGCAGAGATCAGAGTAAGGCAGCTCTCAGCCAGGGAATCCCAAGGGTGGCTGGCACCTGCCCAAAGCCGGGAAGAGGCAAAGGAGGATCCGTCTAGCTGTCACAGTGAACAAGGCCCTGCCTACAACTTACTTTCTAACTTCTAGCTCCAAAACCATCAGAGAATAACTTCACCCACTCAGATGGTGGTCATTTCTTATGGCAGCCCTGGGAGACAAATGGACCCTATAGAAAGCCTTCTCTGAGGTTGCCAGGTTGTGCTCTGTACTCGTTGAAGCCGGTTATGCTCAAGGCATAATCAAGACAATACCCTCTGCTAAAGAAGCTTAGTTTGAACTGGAGGACAAACAGTAACCCTATGTGCACAAGGTGGTTGGTTTTTGCTTTTTTATTTGAGAGGAGGGAGTGCGTGGCCTCTGCTATGAACACTTGACCTCATTTCACAAGTGCCTCCACAAAGCTGATTAGTCCTATAAAAGAGATGCCCTCCGGCCCTCCCTCTGGGCAGTCTATACCAACCAGATGGGCTCCCTTTGAATTCTGTTTTTGCACCAGCTGAAAACATTTGGTGGAATCACTGTGCCTTCTCAGACCAAACACAGTGGTCTGCGCTCTTCAGGGCCCTCAGTGACACCAGTCCTCTCCTATCCCCTCTGCCTGTGATGGGGAGAGCTGTCCTGTGCTCTCTTACAGGTGGGAAATCCTCTGTTGCCCCTTCCAGCTGCAAGTAGAGAGTGGCAGGGGAACAGGTGCTTCATTCGTCTCTGAATTGGGCCATAAATTCCACTTAGAAGACTTGCTCTGTGTTTAACCTTTAAAACTATAAAATGAACCATGTTCCAGGCTAGGAAACCAAGGCAAGAGCTTGATGGGCTCCCCAGGGTCCCAGATCCAAGTCTGTCTCCCTTCAGACTCCACACTGTCCTTCTCAGTCTCCAGGAAACACAGCCTTCCTCTTTCCTCAAAAGCCATTTTTGGACAGAGATCTGAAGTTCACACACAGGTTTAAATCCTGATAACAATTTAATATCTTACCTTTTTCCTTCCAGTGATACTTTCAGCTGCCAATTTTGTCCCCATCCCCTCGTAGTGAGTGGGGTCAAGGAGGCTATAGACCTAACTAACCTTCACAGTTCTACACACCTGCAATCCCAGCACATACCAGCAGATGGGGCATTCCTAAAACAGTTGCCCGCCCCAACTGCTTATCAGAGCTTCCCAGGTGGCCCGCAAAGACCTTGGCTGGGAGTTAGGGAGAATGGCAGAGCGGGAAGGAGGAAAGAATCAGAAGAAGCCCTGCTGTTGCACAGATCCTAGGGTAAATAATCCTTCAGCAGTGTTTACCTGAATCACTGACAGTCCTTTCTGTGAGTACCTGAACTGTTACAACCAAACTTTGAATTAAGTAACACTCGTGCACACAAAGAGCAGCCACGGACGCCTGGCTCACACTTCCTCCCAGTCGTTCTCTGTCCCGCTGGTACCTCAGAGTTATCCGTGAGGTTCTGAGAAGTGCTGGCCAAGGACTCACTCATGGAAGATACTTCAAGAAATGGGCTGGGAGGGATTTGAATTGAAGTATCAAAATGGAATTGCTTCTTCTGCCCCTTATCTTGTTGTCCATTGCTTAGTGCCAAGAAGTAACCGTCACCAGACACAGAGCCTGGGTCAATGAACTTTCGTGATGCAAGGCGCCCCTCGCTGGGAAGCCTTGAACAGGCTTCTCAGTGGTCACCTCAGATGCCTCTGTTTCCCTGGGCTTTTTTTTTTTTTCTCTTAGAAGTGAAAGTACTGCTACTATCACCTAGCTAAACTCCAACTTCAGTAAAAGCCTTAAAAAGTCAGAATTTAACAGTCCAGCGTACTGTATCATATTTCCCTTTTAAAAATAAGTATCTTAGGTCTCTCCACCTGACTCCATGTGCTAAAAGCCTCTTTGCAGAAGAAAGCTAATGGATGCTGCCATTCCTATTGAAAAGCTTACCAGGCACAGTGCGTGCACACCTATAATCCCAGCACTGAGGGAGGCTGAGGGGGAAGGATAGCAAATTCAAGTCTCACCTGGGCAATTTAGTGGCACCCTTCCTCAAAATGCAAAAAAAAGGTACAACAAAGAGTTGGACATGTAGCTTAGTGGTAGAGTGGCCCTAGGTACGATCCCCAGGAAGGAAGGAAAGAAGGACAGGAGGGAGGGAGGGAAAGAGGAAGGGGAAGGGAAGCTTGCCTTACCTGTGGTGGTGAACAGCTCGAAGCCCAAGGAAGCAGAGAGAGAAAAATGCAAAAGCAAGTGCAGGAACAGACCAAGTGGCCAAGGCATAGCCGATCCATTCAATGATCTCACCAAGGAAGTTCGCTCCAGAAACATATGTAAACAAGCCACCTATGCACAGAGGAATCAAAGAGTCACCACCCAGAATGGAACCGCCACGGTATTAGATGCCTCTGTTCCAAAACACAGGCAACTTGGACAAATGTGGGGCTGGAGACTTTCCACAACAAGAGTTCAATGGAATTTTC
Source organism: Dinomys branickii (assembly GCA_004027595.1). Classification (NCBI taxonomy): domain Eukaryota; kingdom Metazoa; phylum Chordata; class Mammalia; order Rodentia; family Dinomyidae; genus Dinomys; species Dinomys branickii. The sequence goes on from PVLD010006215.1 coordinate 44,088, forward strand.
TTGGGGAAAAAGAGAAAGCAAGACTGCCAGCTGCTCGTAGAACATCTGGAACCCTGAGGAGTGGTCGCACCTGCTTCATGGGCCCCTTCTAGGTGGCTAACAACCACTGGACCAGGAACTTCGGACAGGACAAGGAAGACAGGCAGGAGGTCTGCTTCGTCTTTCTTTTCAAGGGGTTTACAGGCCATCTCTTACGTTCCCACTCCTTCCCAGACACGTCCACGGCCAGTCAGCACATTGCACTCATACTTCCACTGAGTGAGACAACACACTCCATTAAAATAGGAAAACTCTGACTTGATGTGGGAGGTAACTGGAACCCCTTTTGGCATTTGCTCCTACCCCCTCTCCCCACCCCTGCACCTCGGCTAAGCACTGGACTGGACGAGTTTAAAGCAAGGACTGTTTGTCCCGCCAGAGGCCAGTGAGCTCTGCTTTTGTTGATTTCTGTAGAAAACGTTTCACTTTCTACCCAAAAAGAGCATTTTCTCTCTCTGAACTGTATCTAGAAATTGGCACATTTGTAGTTGTATTAAATTTATCTACACTCAACTTTTATGACTCATATTAAACTGGGGAATCTTGATCTAAACAATTCTTTCTTCCTATAGTTATAAAACAAATATTTTTATTTTTAAGTTACTTTCTATCATAACTCAAAAGTTGGGAGACTAATCTTGGCAATATGGTTTTAAGAAGTTTTTCTGCTCTTCTTTGTCTAATTATTAAGTGAAGGCCTTATAAAATATCAAGGTCTCACCAGCCATAGCAGTGCACACCTGTAATCCCAGCACTCAGTAGGCTGAGGCAGGAGGATCTTTGCGAGTTCAAGACCAGTGTGGGCTACAAAGTGAGCTCAAGGCCAGCCTTAACTGCATATCAAGACCCTGTCTCAAAAGAAAGACAAAAAAATCAAGGTCCCTTAAAATTATTTTGCTTTAGGGTGACATTATGTCAGTGGTTTCGTACCTACAATTCCCTAGAGCTGGAGAGGAACTACTAATCTGTTGCAAATTATCTAGAAATACACTAAAAGGTATTTATCCACCTGCTATATTATTTATAAGGTGGATACTGTCAGAGTATTAACAATAATGAAATTACATAAATGTATTACTGGATTCATTATAGCTTTTTCATTATTTTCTCAATCAATGGCTATCAATCTACACTAACATCATGTCATAATTTAGGAATTTTGGTTTGACTGCCAATAAAGTGTTTTATTTACATCAAGGAGGGTAGGAGCCACTAAGCCACCTAAATATATTAAAGGATTCCTTGAACTAACTCCTTGCCCAGGCTTATTTGTCAAACTCACACCTGAGTTTCTTGGGAACAATTAGGACTTGAAGCATTTTCTATCTTTAGCTCCAAAAAATGTTTAGTGCTGTGCTGTATAATGACCCTTATAGCTGACAGCAGATTGTGTCAGTGATGGTGGTCCCATTGTATTATGATGGACCTCAAAAATTTCTGCCACCTAGGACATCACAGCAGAATGCATTACGGGTGTACTTGTGGTGATGCTGATGTAAACAAACCTGTAATGCCGGTCATATAAAAGTACAGCACATACATTACGTATATGATAGAATAGCTGACAGTGCTAATAAATGACTATGATAGTTTGTGCATTGACTATGCTACCCTGTGAGTTGATATTTGTGTATGCTTACTTAATTTTTAAAAACAGCTATAAAACAGCCTCAGGTTTAATATTCCAGGAGAAAAAACTATTGTTATCCGAGGAGATGACAGTTCCTAGGTGCTGTTGTCCTGAAAACCTTCTAGAAGGATGAGGTATGGAGGAGGAAGACAGTGATCCTGAGGATGCTGACCCCGTGTTGTCCTAGACTAAGATGTGCATCTATATCTTAGTTTTTCACAAAAAGGTAAGAACATAATTTTTAAAAAACATTTCAATAAGCTATAGCTGTACATACAGTTTAGGAGTGCAGTGGGCTATACCAACTAGGTTATTGCGGGATACCCCGTGATGTGCACACAAGGAGGCCTGGCTTTGTTTGCTGAGGCAGAAAGGATCACATCCCATGTACATGACAATCTTACGTCCTTCAGCTACTTATTTCCACCCTGTCCAAGCCTGGCATCCTCTCCCACTTTCAGGGTACTGTAAGCTTTCGTCCTAGGGTCTCTTGTAGCTCTCTTGAACTTCAGGGTTCAGATCAGAAATGCAGATGTGCTTTGGAAAAGGCAAGGTGTGGAGGGACGGTCAGGACCAAGCCAGTATGTGCTGTGTATTTGTGCTTTCCATGCCCCTCTCCATCTGTTACTCACAGCTTAATGCCTGGGACAGGCTCCATAGAAGAATGGGAATCAGGTGTGTGTGGTGGGGAGGAGAATTACCTTGTGGAATCCTGTAGGTGACTTCTCCTGGCTTTCTGAGCTGGCGCAAGGTATAATCACTATGAATGTTGATTCCCATTCCCAAAATAAATAGGAAGACACCTTGGCAAAGGAGAGAGAGGAGACATTTTTAAAAAGAAAAAGAAAATGGTGTTCTAATTTTAGTGGTTTTTATGGAAGTTAAACTTTGCTTTGTGTTTTGTTTTTTTCTAAAAATGAAGGAGGTGACATTTCTAAATCTAGGAATGGTCCTAAGATATGGTCCCAAGTTCAGGTGGACAAGGTACTGTACTCTTTCAAAAATAAAATGTTGGTGCATACTCAGTGACACGTGATGAAGACAGGAGGGAGAAGAGAGAAGAGCAGAAGATAGAAACATCATTCAATATTTTCAAAATTAAGCAAACAGATGACTGAGTAGTAGTAAACCTGGCAAATAATCAAACTTCTCAGCCAACTCAACAGTGAATTTCAATCTATTCTCCTCTGCCATACTCCATTACAAAGGCTGGACAGTTGAAACATGATTATGTGATCAGATTCTGCCAATGAAATATAAGGGAGCATCTTCAGGACCTTCCTCAAAAATCTTTTGCTTTTCTGGTAAAGGCCAATGTGGCCAATGCCTCTGCTTCCTCTTTTATCCTGCCTTCATAGCCAATGTAATGCCTGGAGATGTAGCCCAGGTCTTATAACCATAAAGTGACTAATGTGAAGATCATAGGTAGACATTCTCAGAACAGTGGAGTATTAAGAGAGAAAGGCCAGGGTTCTTAACGGTATTAGTAAGCAACCAAAGGGATGCAGAAGCTGTCTTGCTCTGGACATTGTTACACAAGATGTATGGATTCTGAGTTAGGTTGTTACTAATTGGTTTTCTGTGACTCATGGCTGAGAGCATTTCTGAGTTATTTTTCCCACTCTCATGAAAGTGAACTGAACTAGACTGAAGGGCTTGGCAACTACAACCTTATTTCTACCTCTGCAACACGTGCGCATACACACACACACACACACACACACACACACACACATAAAATAAGGCATGCGTACTATATGTACTATTGATGACTTTATTCATCTTATTTGACCACATATCCTAAAGGTATCCTGATATGCACCAGCCACTGGTACAGAAAGGGCCCTGGTCCTAGACAAGAAGTTCCAGGTTCAGGCATGTTAGGTCTTGCATCTCCGTGGGCATGCTCACTGCCCAGAAACACTCACTGTCTCACACAGAAGCCCAGCCTTCCTTCCCCATAAAATATATTTGTGCTGATCAGATAAAAAGCAAGAAAAGTTTAATTAAAACAATCAGACCTACTGTCACTTTATTTGATATATGATTTCCCACTTTGTCTACTCAAATGATCATTGCTTTGGAAAAAATAGGTCCTGGGGTCAGGGACTGTGGGGAAGAAGGTGACAGGATGGACACAGCATTAGAGAAAGACAGAGACACAGGAGCAGCTGTCTGTGTGTCCTTGAACAAAGTCTCTGCACCTCAGTCAGCCTCAGTGTGCTCATCTGCAAAATGTAGCTTCTGATAGCTGCTATCTTGCGAGGATGGAATGGGTGTCATCCATGTGTTCATTCATTCACTCATTCATTTATGTAACTATATTTACTGAGGACTTACACTGTACAAATACCATCCTAAGCACTGAGGTTACAAGAATGAAACAGTCAAAGTGTCTGTTGTTATGAATCTACATTTTAGTGGAGGAATGCAGAGATAGCCGTTTCTAAAAGACAGGAGCAATCAGAACTGGAACAGGAACTACCACCTGGGAAACTAAGACACTGAAGTCTACTGGCTGGGGGTGCTATTTCCTGTTACATTTATCCCCTCTTTTAGCTTCCCTGGCAAATCTTTGCTGGGCGTTATTACATGTGATCTTCTGACACAAGGCACAGCTAGAATTTAGGCCTCTCTGTTCTGTAACATTACTCTGGCAAGGTAGTGAGGGAGCTAATCTGATCTAGGAGAGCACCCAGTATGCCTTGGATGCTCATCAAATCTTGGTCAAGTGTTTGATTGATTGTTCCATTTTCTTGGGGCAACTGTCCAGAGTGTAAGGCAAAAAACACAGCTAGCGGGGGGTGGGGAAGCAAGGACTGAGGTAAGTAGAATCCAGATCCATTAATAAAAACCACAGGTATTAGGAGGATGGGGAAGCAAGGACTGGGGTAAGCAGCCTGAAAAGACACAAAAGTCAAGGGGAATAGGTACGGAGCAATCCTGTGAACAATGTCAGCTCTCCGTGGACTAGTCAGAGTCCAGACTGACGAGAGCAGGGCTTTGAGTGCATTATCTCTTTAAAGAGAGCCTCAGAGGGATTATCAAGGTAAAATTTTCAGCAAATCTAAGGCTGGATTTCTGAAACTTGTAGAGATACTTAATATGTACCTGGGTTATATGTGTGTGCAGGAATGTCTACAGAGATGGCTGATCTTTTAACTGTTACAAGTTGTGTTTTAACTTTTCTAGAGCTTTCTCACCTGTATTCTGTATGTAGTTTTTATTCAGTGTAGTTTTTGAGTTACCTCTGCCACAAATGCAGGCCCATTGTCACTACCAATGATCAAGGGTAGGCCATATCTAGGGATAATTTTTGACAGCAGGACTCTACAAACTTTTATTGTCTTCTCAGTATGGGTAGGAAATGGGAGGTCGGACCCAGTGACACAGATGCTGAAGCCTGAGCCAGATGCTGGGGTACAGGTGCCAGCTCAGTAGCTTGAGCTTGCAGAACATACAGTGGGGGCAGGTCTGGTGGTTGGGGTTGATGTTTCAGTCAGTTGGATTCCCAAAGGGGGTCTCTGGGCCAGATTATTTTGCAACATGGTGGCAGGTTTCTTTTTTTTTTTTTAAAGTATAAAAACAAAAAGATATTAACAAACAGACACAAAGTAGCATAAGAATAGTACAATCGAATCTGAGTTACAGATAAGGTGACAGGGAATCAACAATGGTTGTTGCATTACATATTGATAACTTCTAAGTGTATACTCGGAAAACAGATACAGACATGCAAAATTGACCAGACAATTAATCATCAACTATTCCTTACAATAAAGTGACCTAAGTCAGTAGTACAACTTCTTTTTAAAGTGTGAAAGCAAAAAGAACTACATCATCAACAACAGAAAAAGAAAGAAAAAAAAAAAAACGAAAAGCATTAACAAAGAGACACAAAGTAGCTCAATAACCGTATAATCAGAATTGAATTATAGACAAAGCAACAGAAAACCAACAATAGTTGTTGCGTTGCATATTGGTATCTTCAAAATGTATGCTCCGGAGAACACATATAGACATACAAGATTGATCAAACAACCCGTCATCAACTATTCCATACCATTAAGTGACATAAGACAATAGTAGAACCATGTTAGCCATCCTGCACATATATATACACATACATACATTCATACATACATTTTTGCCTCTTTCTTTTCTCCTTTCCCACATCCCATCCGTTCTTTACTTTTGAACAGATTTCCTTCATGTCTCTTAGTTTATGTTCCCACCCTCAGGTTCTTACACCAGTGACACAATACGTTGCCTGCACATGTACCTCTGATTTATTTCACTTATGAGTACGGTGTCCAATTGTGACCATTTGCCTACAAAGGCATGGTGGCAGGTTTCCAAATAGCAGCAAGAAGCAGTTTGCTGTGCAGATCATCCCTGCAGGAGACTTTTTGCCAAAATAGTTTTGTCCAAGGTGACCACAGCGTATCTAGGCTGTCAGATTTTATTCCTAACAAAGCTACTTCCATCCATAAACAGGGTGTACTCAACATCTGTCAAGGAGTCTGTCTTTTAGAAATGGACCAGTTCATCCCTGTACAGCATGTGACAAGTGGACAGTTAGGTCTCAGCCTAAGGTAAGCTTGTCAGCTTTCTTGATCAGAAGAACAGTGGCAATATTACAGCATGGAGGCAACCCTTAATGATTGAATCCAAGCATTTGCACAGTAGGCCACTGGGCACTCCCAGGGGCTGACAGTCTGAGTAAGCACCATCATTTTGTGAATTCAATAATCTAAATTTTATAGCATCCAGCAGCTACAAGAAATTGGTAGCTTTTTAAAGAGGGAACAAGTTTTTGAACCTCTAGGAGGTTGAGTCTATGTTGGTTGTGAAGAAAGGCTGGTGGACAGGAGACAATCAAAGGCAGAAGAAGGCATTTTTTAGGTCCAGGAAGGTGTTCTAGCAGGTTGTGGGTGGCAGAAAACTGAGACAACATATACAGAGTACAATTACAGTGGCATTGGCAGCTCAGAGATCTTGAACTGGCTTTTCAGGCAGGAGAGGTTTTAACAGCTTGACAGTCTATAATGTTTGCTCAGGGGACCATGACAAAGCTGAAAGGGACCAAGAAACTTGAAGAAAAAGTTCTGGTGGCTTGACCAAGTCTGTTGTTAGAGCCACCCCAAAAATAGTGGGTGAGTTTTTAGACCCTTGTGGCAATTGAGTTCAAGTGAGATGGCCTTTTATCTCAGGAGCTTTCCAGTGGAAGGGGCTTGTGGGAAAATGTGCAAGCAAAGGAAGGCATCTTTTAAATCTAGAACAGTGCAAAAATAGTTTATGGGTTGGAAAACACAGAGTGCAAGGTGCTGGCTGCATTGTTGATGGCACAGAGGTCTTTCCCAAGGTGATTAACAGTCAATGAGCCCGATGTGTAGCTGGATGCATGTTTGTGTTTCCTGTGACATCTGACAGCAACAGGGGTCACAGTAGATGGCATAGTTGATGGCCAGACCCAGAGGTGAGTCTTTAGTTGACACCTATGGGAAGACAGTTTTTAGAACTTCAGGATTTTGGTTGTCTGCCTCAGGCTCATGCAGGCATCATCTTTCTCTTAGGGAGCAGTCAAAGTTGAAAGTGCAGGGTTAAATGAGAGGGAGGCTGGCTGGTTTGGTGCAAAGGAGATGGTCATTTCTAACTTGAAGAGGAGGTCTCTTCCCAGAAGCAGTATGGGGGCTGGCTCATACAGAAATTCATGTTTTATGAGATATCCTCTCAGGTTGCAAGTTTGTGCCTGGCAGAAGGGGCAAGAGGTAAGAATCTCAGTTACCCTGGTGATGATAACATTTTGACAGAGGGAACTTTTGAAGGCAGAGTTCTGTTCCATTGTCTACCAGGAAAATCGCAGGTTCATTTCTGACTTTGTTAGCAATGACAGAGGGCTCTTGCAGGCCAAATTTCATAGAGCTTGGTCTGTCCTATCTATTCATGCAGAACAAGGTACAATGCATTTGTCAAGGCTGAAAGTCCAATTTTTCCTGAGTTCCAAAATGTGGAACTCAGAAGGAGTTGCTGACAGTCATCTTGGGTGGGAATTAAATGATACTGTGTGGCCAGAATAGGCATAGCCATGAAGCAGAGGATTCGGGGGAGGGCCCCTGTGGCCAAAGACAGGTAATGGCTAGCTAGGAGCAGGCAACTGGCTGGAAGTAGATCAGTCAAGAGGTACCAAGATTCTCAAGGAGAATGGGCCTCTTTTTTTTTTTCTTTTAGCAGTTTGGTTTCATTTTTAACTCTGTAAAAGCCCCTTTTCCTGTAGTCAGGGATGTGAGTTTCAGCTAATTAGTCCCCATTCTCTCTCCCTGTGGTGTATGTTGTGTACCCTGGACTGATGGCACAATAGGCAGAAGGTGAGAGCTCCACAGAAAGAGACCATTAGATGCTCACCGGGCTGCACTCTTCTCAGAGACTTAGGCACAGCTTAGCTAACGAGGGTGCGAGGCCTCCATTAAGCCATATGTCAATCACCACGGAACAGCAAGGGAGAGCCCAACTAGCCACTGCAACCTGTGTTCCCCATTCTTGGTGCACAGACAGAGCAGCCTATTGCTTACGCTGTCCATTCCACTCACTCACACATTCATTCAGCAGGCACTCAGAGGTTAAGCATTCCAGCATCCTTTCCTTTGAGGGTGGCCTTTAGAGTTGATCAAGCTTTCCTTCTGCTCAAACTGAGTAGGACTGACAGACTAACTAGGGTGCCCCCAGGGGTCTTACCAGAATCATGAAGTAGGCAGACGGACAGATAAGATGGCAGACAGACAGAAAGACTGCATCATCCTCCCTTTAGGGTCTGATGTGAGCAGCTCAAGTGGGGAGCCAGGAATCCTCCTCCAGACCTCTGAGAGGACTCAAGAAATCTCAAAATCTCAAAGGTGCACCTTTCCATCAGGACCTGGAGAGGTCCTTGCTCCATCAGTGAAGGGCATGACAACTGACCAAAGAGGTCAGCACGGTCAGTATTTCTGGCCAGTGCAGCAGATGCAATGGCAAGCAGAAACACTGAAAAGACACCCAGCATTTGTAGGCAACTTTATTTATGTCAACAGATATCAATCAGGATCATTTCCAGAATATCAGGTCCTGATCTCTGGTGGTCTAGGACTTATATGAGATAAGCACAGCAGGAAGTACAGAGGCCAAATGGCTTATCAATGGGGATTGGTTTATGCAATGTGCATCATAGTGACCAGCTATGCATCACAGTGACCAGCCATTTCTAAGAGACAAGAGCAACAGGAACTGGAACAGGAACTATTATCTGAGCAACTAAGAAACAAATGTACATTGGCTGGGGGGAGGGGGCTTTTCTGTTATAAGACCACTGTTTTTGGAAGGGATTGAGAGTATCATTGACTTATTAAAGAGATCAGACTGTTGTCCCTCACAATGTTCCCTCCGCTGAATATGACTGGTCTATGTCTATATGTTCACTTGATTCTATTTGCTGTATTCCTTGTGAAGTTGCATAACATTATCAATTTAAGTGAGGTACCTTTCTGTGCTATCCATTCTGAGTACCTTCTCTTCAATGTAAGTTTATTTTTTTAAATTAAATGTCATGATTCAAAGAACAAAACTATAAAATGAAAGAAATGCTCTACCTTTTCTTTACCTGCCCCATTCCACCTATCCTGAATTCTTTACTCCAACATGTATAATGTGTAAGGAAGCTTTTATAATCCTAACATTTGCTTTTACATAGACACACACACACACACGCACAAACGCACACACACACACACCACACTTTTCCTTCTACCCCATTTCCACATTTAAAAAAAAACATACTACATAGACTGTTCTAGACTGTTCACATCTGTCTCTCTTCTTTTAGCTACATAACCTGGAGGTATCTTCACTGAGCCAGAGGTCTTTTGTAGTTTTGCTTGGTTGCTGCTGTTGTCTGTTTTATTTGTGCGTTTGTTTTGTTTTGTGGACATAGAATACTGTATCGTGCACAGGTACCGGCATTCATGCAATGAATCCTCTGGTCATTTGTGTCTGAATAGTCACTGACTCCTGCATGTAGAATGAGTTGTTAAGGGACAGGATGGGGTAGGAAATTCAATTTGGAATTATTATGGAACTGCAAGCAGGTCATGGTGGCTTTGACTAGTACTACATTAAGGCAGTCATATAAAAGAGAGTCCAGTTGGCACATGGTCTGGAGTTTGAGCCAGTGGCATTAAACTGATGGATAGGAAGGGGTGTGTGATATACTAATAGGGATTAAAGGATAATCTCGGTTGTTCCATTTTTTAAAAATCAGAGCCAAAATACTGTACAGAAAACTGAATCCTCTTGGACTTTAACTCCTCTTACAAAAAACAAGGGAGGAAAAAAGAATTCAGTGACCTTTGTCTTCAGTCCTTTTTAGATAACGTGATCAGGAACAGTCCCTGAGAAGGCAGAAACTGAGGAAGAAAAGCTCAACAATTTTCAGTACAGCAGGTATGTCACTGGGGCTAGAAAAGAAAATGAAGTGAAGGGATACAGAAAATGGTTTGGGAAACTAGGAAGATCAAGCACATCTGAACAATCTCTGTGACTATCACGCAGAAAAAAGACCCAGGTAGAGAAGTGAAAGGGTAGTGGGATCACTAGGAGGTCAGGAGGGGGAGAGGTGGTAGAATGGGGAAAGGCAATGATTACTTACACTGAGGGAAGAGACGTGAGCTAGCATGGGACAGAAATGGTCAGGTTAACTTACCCAAGCTAAACCGAACATCTGTGTACCACCCTTCAGGGTATTCTGCACAGAAAATCAGATAGTAGCTTTGAAGGAGTCCATTTCCAACACAGAAGACTGTTCCTTGGAAAAGGAACCGGGCTGGATAAGGCCTCCCTCTAGTGAGAAATGAGTAAATAAAAGTCCTGGAATATAAGGAGATGGGGAGAAAGGGGTTAGGATCCATTGTCAAAAAAAGAACAACTGCTTTGAAGATAACAATATGCAATATAACAATCATTGTTGATTTCCTATCTTGTTTTGAAATTCTGTATTGCTTTGAATGTTGTTTAAATTTTTATTCTCTTTAAAATAAAAAAATTTAAAATGGAAAAAAACTGAGAATAAAAATCAAACAATGACAGAAATGTTCCAAACAGAAAACTATATTAAGCTATTGGGAGCTTTTCCTGAAATCTTTGCAATTAAAGAACATTACTATCTGGTTCTAGAGCAACTATTTATGCTGTTATTTACTTGTTTTATAAAAGTCCATAATAGGTACAATTTGGTATCTTATTATATTTTCACAAAAGCCATCCAGTAAATCAAATGTGCTTTTCATAAACTAGAAATGAAGTCTAGTTTATACTAAAAGAACAACAAAACAGAATAGTTCTTTGAGAGCTGCCTCCTAAACATATACCTTTCTACTATGTTTCTCTAAAATGGTTGCTTACTGATATTATAGCACTCCTAGAAAGGGGAACCCAGGATACCTTGAGAAGAGATACTCTTTTAAATGTCAGAGATTATGAATATGGAGGAATCTAGAAAGAAGGCCTTAGAAATATAAATACTCTCAGAATATAATTTCCCCAAGATATACTGCTAAATGCTAAATCACAAACTACATCCCTTTGTAATCCTTCTAAGGTGCAACATAATAGTCATGCAGGAAAGCTCAAAAATCTATGTGAATATCTTAATGAAACTATCAAATAAACACCCAAATAGCTAGTAGCTAAGAAGTGAGACATACCAGGCTTGGTGGGGCACACCTGTAACCCCAGAACTCAAGAGGCTGGGGCAGGAGGATCACTGCAAGTTCAAGGCCTTCGTGAGCTACATAGAGAATTCAAGATCACCCTGGACTATATAGCAAGACCCTGGCTCAAATAAAAATCAAAACAAAAAAAGAAGTGGGACATGTCATCACCCTGAGACTCTTGTGTGTCCTTCCTGCCCACAGAGCCAACAGCACCCCAGAGATAACAACTATATGTATTTTTATATTTTCTTTATTCTTTTTACAATTATACCACAATTGTATGCATCCTTAAAAATATAGTTTATAGCAACTCCCAAGTAAACAGAGGTGGTTTGATCCTGGGACAGAGCCAAAGGCCAAGACAGGAACCACTAAAAAGTGGACACTAACTAAAGAAATCTACATAGGAGCAACAAAACTCACCACTATAATCAGTCCACAAGCTTCAACACAGAAACACAAAAAAATAGAACACACAAAAAATAAAACCAGAATAAGTCAAACCAATAAAATTTCCCTTTGAACTCCCAACTTCCCCAAGGCTGATCCATGCAGCATCTAATGTGAGGAAACCAAAAGCCACATAGCAAAAATTTTCCAAAGTATTAACAGAGGAGATAATAAAACATTTAAAAAAAAATTTAAAAATAAAACATTTTTAAAAAGGTGTTTCCCAAGCCTGCAGAAGTAAACAGACAATGTAAGAAACAAATAAATGGATCAGAGTCTACAGAAAACAGTGATAAAAACCTGACCAAGCTAAACAAAATGATACAAAACATGAATGACCAGCATAGAAAAGAATTAGAACCTATAAATAGGTTACAAATAGAAAATCCAAATAAAAAATTCAACTGAAAGTATGGACATGAGAAGTAACCAGTGTGAAGGTATCTCAGAACTCAGACAGGGAGATTGTTGGCTACCATTTAGTGAAAGACGCCTTTGAAACAAGAGAACATTAAAAATGAATCCAACCATTTCTAGATGACACAAAGAACAATAATCTAGGATGAATTTGAATTAGTAAAAACTCAAAAGATAGTATAAGTGGTATAACAACCTTTTTACTAAAATAATAGCAAAAAACCAAATGAGGGAAAAAAAATTAAACGTACAGATATGTGAGGCACATAGAACCCTAAATAGCCACAATTGGAAAATAACCTCCCCACAATACATCATAGTCAAAATCCCCAAAGTCAACACCAGCACAGAATCTTAAAAGCAGTTAGAGAAAAGCAACAGATCATTCACAAAGGTAAAGCCATTAGGATTACAACAGACTTCTCAACAGAAACAAAGCCCAGTAGAGTTTGGAATGAAGTGTTTCAAGCACCAAAGGAAAATATTTTCCAATGTGGGCTGACATATTCTTCAAAACTATCTTTCAAATTTGATGGAGAAATAAGACAATTTCATGCCAATGAGCACCAAACAATCCAAATCCAAAAGTTTCTCACGGACATACTAAAAAGACAAAATGAATCTAATGATGACAAAAGGCCTAATAGAATGAATATACTAGACAAGGTGAGCAGTTGAAAGAAAGGAGAGATAAGCAATGGGAAAATAAGGCAACGACAGGAATGAGAAGTTTGTCAGTAATAACTCAGTGTGAATGATCTCAATTTCCCAAGCAAAACACAGAGATTGGCAGAATGGACCAAGAAACAAATTCCAAGGGTATGCTGAACACATGGAACACATTTAACATGAACTCTCAGATTCAAAATCAAAGGATAGAAAACATTCCATGCAAATGAGAATCTGAAAAACACAGGTGTAGCTATCATATATTCAGACAAAGTGGATTTCAAACCAAAAGTGATCAAAAGAGGCAAAGAATATCACAACATATTGGTTAAGAGGACAATCCAACAGGAAGAAATAGCAGTTATTAACATGTATGCACTAAACAACAGCATACCCAACTTCATAAAACAAGTATAACTGAACATACAAGATCAGATAAAGATCAACACAATTATAATAGAGGACCTCAATAGCCCTACTATAACAAATAGATCAACTAGTCAAAAATCAACCAATAAATATCAGAGTTGAAAAACACTTTTGAACAAATGGATTTAATAGATATCTACAAAGTATTCCACTCAACAACAGAATACACATTCTTCTCAGTAACACACGAAATTTTCTCCAAAATATATCACATACTAGCTAAAAAGCAAGCTTAAGTAAATGCAAAAGAGTTAAAATTATGCTATGCTTTATGACCAGATCATAGTGGAATAAAACTAGAAATCAATAGCAAAAGAAAACACACAATATATGAAAACTCATGCAAACTAAGCAACATACTCTTAAATAATCAAGGAGTCACAAAAGAAATTAGGAAATAAATAAGAAAAATTCTAGAACTAAACTATAATGCCAGTACAATATACTAGAACTTATGGTTTACAATGAAAGCAGTTTTAAGAGCCAAGTTCATAGCTGAGAATACAAAATTATCACAAAACAGAGTAAACACAAATAAATAATGATATACCTCAAGGTTCTAGAAAACAGAAAATAATCCAAATTCAAAGCCAGTACAATGAAGAAAATTATAAAGATCAGAACAGAAATCAAAGAAGTTGAGGGAAAAAACACACAAAGAATCAATGATTTGATGAGTTGGTCAAAAGAATAAGCAAAACAAACCCTTAGCCAATCTAGCCAAAAAGGAAGATCAAAGACCCAAATCAATGCAATTAGAATTTAAAAAGATGAAATCATAACAGACATTAGCAGAATCAATTACATATTTTGCAAACCTGTACACCAATAAATTGGAGAATTCAAAAGAAATTGATAGATTCCTAGGTACACATAAATTATCAAACTGAATCAAGAAGACAAAAAACCTGAATAATCTATAACAGGCAATGAAAATTGAAGCAGTAATAAAAGGATGCCAACTAAGAAAAGTCCGGTCTGGATGGAGTTACTGCTAAATTCTACAAAAACTTCAGGCCAGATATGACACCTCAAATTTAATGAAATTGAAAGAAAAAAAGTACTCCTAAATTTACTCCTGGAAGCTAGCATTACTCTGATTTCAAAACCACGTAAGGATCCAACCAAAAAAGAGAACTATTCATCAATCTCTTTAATGAACATAGATGCAAAGATCCTCAATGCAATACTGGCAAATAAAATGGAACAAATTATAAAAAACATGATACCTGATGAGCAAGTAGGCTTAATCCCAGGGATGCAAAGATAGTTCCACATGTGCAAATCAATAAATGTAATATATTACATAAACAGAAGCAAAGACAAAAGGCACATGATCATCTCTGGAAGCAAAAAATGCCTTTGACAAAATCCAGCTCCTTTCATTAAAAAATAAAACCTTCCAAAATATGTATACAAGGACCTTTTTCAATCTGATAAAGCCATTTATGACAAAGCTACATCCAACATCATATTAAATGGGGCAAACTGAGAACTGTCATTCTAAGATCAGGAAAAAGACAAGGATGTCCACTATCACCACATGTGTTCAACATAGTACTCATAATATTAACAAGAGCAAGTATGCAGGAAGAAAGAAAGAATGAGTGAAAGAAAGGAAGGAAGGAAAAGAAAGAGAAAGAAAGAAAGAAAGAAAGAAAGAAAGAAAGAAAGAAAGAAAGAAAGAAAGAAAGAAAGAAAAAATATGTATAGGAGATGAAAAAGTCAAATTATCATTATTTGCAGATAACATGATGCCTACATAGAAGACCCCCAAAAATCCACCAAAATTCTTAGAATAACCAAATTCAGCAATGTAGCAGGACACAAAAATCAACACACAAACAATAGCATTCCTATGCACTAATAATGAGCCCACTGAAAAAGAAATTAATAAATAAAATACTGCTCACTATAGCACCAAGAAAAATTAGATACTTAGGAATTAAGCTAAGGAATTTGAAAAATCCTACAACAAAAACTACAGTGTTCTGAAAAAGGAGATCAAAGAGAACATCGGAAAATGTAAAGATTTCTCCTGTTCCTGAATAGCCAGAACCAATATAGTCAAAATGGCCATTCCTCCAAAACTGATATCCCAATCAAAATACTGACAGCATTCTTCATGAAGGTGGAGAAAGCAATCCAAGCATTTTTATGAAACAAGAAGAGACCTGATATAGCAAAAGCAATCCTGGGTAACAAGAACAAAGTAGGAGGGATCACAATCCCAGACTTAAAGTTATATTATAAAACAACACAGATAAAAACAGCACTGTACAAAAATATGCATGAGGATCAGTGGAATAGAACAGACGATGTAGAAACAACCCAAGCACATTGAACTATTTGATCTTTGACAAAGGGGCCAAAAACATACACTGTCCCCTTTAATAAATGGTGCTGGGAAAACGGTTATCCACATGCAGAAGACTGGATCTGGAACCATAGCTCTCATCATCTACTAGACTAAAATCAAAATCAAAGAACTGTATGTTAAAATGAAAACACCTGGGCGGAGCCCGGCGGTCTGCGGGGCAACCCGAAGGACTCAACCGGGCCTCTGAACGCGCAGCATCTAGGTGGAGCCTGGCGGTTTCCGGGGTAACCCCGCTGACTCGACCGGACCCCTGATAACCTTGAGGGCTTGTCAGTGGGGGCCTGACCATAGTGAACATGGTTCCCTGCCAATCTACCTTCTATGGGTGCTTTTCCACTTCCTGCCATGGCAATCTGTGCGCACCCATGTTTTTTACAGCATAATTAGAAACAGCCATATCTCTTTCCAATGTGAGAGCCCAAGGGAGTAAGTAAACCAAAAGAAGATACAGCTACTATCAGAGGGAAGATGACTAATTGGGTGGGAGAACAACAGAGATGAGGGTGGAGAAAACTGACTCATCAAACAAACCATCATCTGCATAACTGAGCAACAAATGTGAAGATAACATTATGTAATACAGCATCCAGCACTAATTCCCTACTATCTGCTTTATAATTTTGTACTTCTTCATTGTTTTTGTGTTAACAAATATGAAGATAACATTATATAATACAGCATCCATTGCTAATTCCCTACTATCTTCTCTATAATTTTGTATTTCCTTTATTGTTTTTGTGTTCATCTGGTTTATATATATCTCCATTTTTGGTCTTTAAAATAAAAATTTTTAAAAAATAAAAACACTTAACCTGATGGAAGATAAGATAGGTTAAACTCTTGAATTCATAGGGATAAGCAGGGATTTTCTGAACAGAACCCCAGTTGCACAGGAAATAGTGCCTAGATTCAGTGAATGGAATCACATCAAATTAAAAAGCTTCTGCACAGCAAAAGAAATAACCAACAGAACGAAAAGACAGCGTACAGAATGGAAAAAAAATGCCAGCCACTCCTCACCCAGAGGACTGATATTTAGAACATATAAGGAACTCCAAAAAATTACACCCCTCAAAAATAAGACCCAATCCCAAAATGTGCAAACGAAATAAATACACTTCACAGAAGAAATAAAATTGGCCCACAACATGAAGAAAAGTTCAACAGTGCTGGCCCAAAGAGAAATGCAAATTAAAACAACATAGATGCTATCTTACCCAAGAAAAAATGGCCATCATCAAGAAATTAAATAATAACAAATGGTGGTTGTTATTATTTGATGGAGAAATAGGCTGTGGACGGGGGAAAGGAAACTTTCTACATATTTGGTGAGTATGTAAACTGGTACCAGTTATCAATATGGTGAAAATCAATATGGTGGTTCCACAAAACTCTGAAACTAGAAATTCCATTCAATCCAGCTATTCCTCTTCTAGGTATCTTCCTGAAAGAGTTAAAAACATCATACTATAGTGATATATGCATACCCTTGTTTATAGCAGCATAACTCATAATAGTTAAATCTTCCAAGTTGCCTATATGTCCATCAACAGATGAACAGATAAAGAAAATGTGACACATGCACTGCTCTGCCATAAAGAAAGACACACTTGAGTCATTTGTAGGAAAACGGAAGCACCTTGAGATCATTGTGTTAAATAATGTAAGTCAGACACACGAGCTTAAATATTACATGGCTTCTGTTACATGAGAAACTCATCACATACAGAGCAAAACAAGAGATAAATAACAGGAAATTGGGAGACAGAGCTTTTGCAAATGGAAAGGGGACCAAGATGAAGCTAGGAAAGGAAGGTGAGGCAGAGCGAAAAGGGACAAAAGAGTAAATTACGATGTGCTGTACATGTACCAACACCCCACAAGGAATGTGAATATATCTACGGTAAACACTGACTAATAAAAATAATGATAAAGATCATAGACTTTTATTATTTTTAATTCCATATGAATAGAATCATATTCTGTGATCCCTAAAATACTTTTGAACATCTTGTTTTACTCATTGCTATGTGTGAAGCTCAAGCACATTTTTGTGTGCAGCTATAGCTCCTTGATTTCCATTGTTCTATGTCATTCTCCTGTGTAAGTATATGATTTCTGCTTATCTATCCCACTCCTTTAACTCTGATGAGTATTTGGGTTGCTTTCACTCTGAAATTATTTTGTTGTACCTCTGAACATTCCTGTTATCTTGATGATTTTCTTTGATTTTTTAAACCTTTGATACATTCAGACTTTATTTTGTTATAATAGGTTAGATAAAAATGCAACTTAATTTTTCCTGGTATTAATATATTTAGTAAACATCTCTCTCTCGCTGATATGCATTTCATTTCCTTTTAGCATTATCCACTAAATGACCATATATTTTGGTTCTTCCTCTAGGTTCTTGGTTCTGTTCCATTTATTTGTTGCTAGATCCACATAGGTTCTTTGTTATATTAGATATATACAATATACCATGATTATATTCACTGCTTAGCCTTCCTTCCTCCTCCCCCTTATTCCCTTCCTCCTTTCTAATACTCTCCCATTTCCATGTCATCTCTATGTTTTATTAGAACACATCAGTTATAAAGATCCAGGGATTTCATACTGCCAGATTTATACGTGTATATAATGTACGTAGATCTATGTCGCCCTGTCCACCCTTGTGCTTTCCTTTTTCCCTTCCCGCATTCCTTTTCTCTTCTAGAATAATCTCCCTGCTATTTTTGCCCCCCTCCCTGCTATTTTTGCTTTTTTTAAATTTCACATATGAGCAAAAACATGTGATGTTTGTCTTTTTAAATTTGGCTTTTTTCAGTTAATGTGATGGTTACCAGTTCCCTCCATTTTCTTACAAATGACATAATTTTATTGCTTTTAATACTGAATAATACTCCACTGTATATACATATCACACTGACAGGTACCCAGGGTGATTCCATAGCTTAGCTACTGTGAATTAGGCTGCAGTAAGTATGTGCATGCAGCTATCTCTATAGTAGGCTGACTTTAATTCTTCTGGGAATATACTGGAGTGGTATGGCTACAACAGGAGGGAGCTCTAATTTTTATGTTTTTGAGGAACTTGATTTCCTTAGAGGTTGTACTAGTTTACATTTCCACCAGTAGTGGAGAAGGATCCTTTTTTTCCCTGTATCCTCACCACCACTTATTGTTTTTGTACTTTTTATGATAGCCATGTCACTGGTATGTAATGGGAATCTGATTATAGTTTTGATTTTATTTCCTTAATTGATGAGCATGTTGTACTTTTTTGCATACTTATTGGTCCTTTATACTTATTTTCAGAACTATCTGTTCATCTCCCATTTACTGACTGAATTATTTGCCTGTGGGTAGCATTTTTTGTGAGTTTTTTTGAGTTCTCTATATATTTCGGATATTAATCTTGTACTGAAAAAGTAGCTGGCAAAGATTTCCTCCCATTTGGTAGGCTGTGTTTTCACTCTATTGTTTCCTTTCCATACAATTTGAATCACTATAGTTTGTTTTCAAATCCTAGATGGAGCTATTCTCCTTATACTTTCTGGGGAATTTTCAAGTTAACTTTGATTATTTGTTTATCTGAACTTGGAAATCAATGTGTGGGACATCAACTTACCACCTAAATTTTTGAAATGCTCTTACTTTAAAAATTAATTGAGAGAATAAAAATGGCAGAGAAAAGACTTCAAGGGCTCACTGTTCCATAAAAGCAACTTAAACAATTGATGACCCCCCAAAAAAAATCAGAAACATTTTTAGAATTCTGGATATTAGCCACAGACTTACCCCAGGTATATCTAGGCAGGGAAATGACTGGCTATCAGTAAAAGGAGGAAGGTTTACAACATTTTGACTTACTTTAGTCCCACTCTATAGCTCTTGGAAAACATCAGCCGATATCTCTGCGACTGGAGGCAGCAAATCACTGATGGAATTTTTTGGAGCCTCATTCCCAAAGAGTAGTCATTATTTTACCTGTCCACTAGTTCGCTGGAACTACTCAAAAGGCTTGTCTTCATTTCATATTACTCACACTTGTCAAGTGTTAAAAGTTTTGAAAGAATTTTTTCATTGTTTTGATAGCATAGTAGCTTGAAATAACCAGTAATGGGAAAGGCAAAACTAGACCAACCAAAAAGTCTGAAAGGTAAAGCTGTGGCATGATACACAGTTTTCTTGAGAAAAGCTGAAGTGTTCAATTGGAACTGGAACTATCAATATAGATGGGGGGCTTTTAGGTTGGCCCATCCAGAGTTGTAGAAGAAATGACCAACTCAACAAGCACACTGAGCAGCCACATCATCATTTGTGAGCATCATTCTTTGAAGGAATCAAGGACAAATAGTTAATTCCATAGCAGAGGCAGAGAAGACACAAGGTAAGTCAGACATGTTTTATTGCACTGGAAAGTAAGGAAGCAATTGAAGATTAAAGAAAAGAACGAGGGCCATTGAAACTACATAGGTAACAATTGTAAAGGGGTTCCACTGGCCAAATTTATGACAAACTGAGTGTTAAAAAGGCACAGTGACTGGAGTGGATTATAAGCATTAAATAAACACTGATAAGTGCACAGTACTATATTTAAAATATATTTAGAAGACATTCACTACCATTAAAGGGCACCATTAATGCCAAATCCTTACTATGATAAAATGTAACTAGAGGAACAATTAAGTATTTACCCTATACCCTATATTCCTACCTCCTTAAAAGGAATTAGGGTTGTCATTTCCATTAATAAGTAAGAACTTCTCTTTTCAGAAGAATAACAGATGATAAATGGAGAATGAACTTTAAAATTAGAAAGCTATCAGTCACAGGATTCCAACAGATTAAATGGTCTTTGGATAATGTATTTTAAAAGAGGTATTAAGTATTGCAGAATAAAAGAATCCGGCTAGGATCAGAAATAGGTTCATTAACTAAAACTTCTCTATTCCTTTGGCTATTTGGGCATCACACAAGTATCAAAGTAACACGGGCCATTGTTTCCCTTGCTCTCAAATTCAACCCTACATAAATGTAAGAGATCTAAAATCCATGATAAAGCTATGACCTGGTAGGTGGGGTAGGAGCCATGACAACATCTTGGATCAACAGAAACCTACTATAGCATAGAAGAGCTCTTAAGTTCTTCTCTTTCCCACTCCCACCCTGCCTCGAGAAGAAAACTCCCAACCCACTGCCATTGTGATGGGAAATAGTCACTTGAGATCTATGCAGTCACATCAGAAGAGTGCAAACATCCCACTGTACTAGAAAGTGATGAAAACAGACACAAACTACTGACCAGCTTCCTGAGACATCCATTCCCCACTCTTCCTTCCAAATCCAGAAGTCTAGGCCGGTGCATTGCAGTCTACAGTCTCCTCAGTGTTGTTTTTAAATTTGACAGCTAGTTGCTTAGGTGACATGCGCATGAGGGAGCAACAGTTTGTGGTGCATGGGACTGTCACTCTGAGTCAACTCCTCCTGGGGTGTCACTCTGTCAATCCTTCCCATTTCTTAAATTCAGGAATAGGGACACTGACTGGGACTTTGGCTTTAATCCTAATCCAGTACACAGTAACAGATAAAATCACCAGGAGAACATGACTCATAAACTAAAATAATCAGACATCTGAGAAGCACAACCACTGGAAAATAATCAACAACATATAAAGTATAAGTTATATATGTAATAAATAAACAATGGGCAGCATATACTGCATAAAGTAAAATTATCAGAGCAATTCTAAGTAAACTCAATGAGTATCCTCAGAGAAATATTTCCTCCAAGGCAGGACAAAAGTCACTTTAAGAGGAACTAAATGCAAATAGAAGATATGAGAAATGCAATCGCTATTAAAGAGCATCATACCTGGAATAAATAGCAAGGACTCTCAAGCAAACGGGTGAAGAAAGAATCAGTCACTGGACAGTTCAGATGTCATTCAGGAAAGAGATAACCAAGCATCTGTCAGTTTTTAGATTTTAAAGAACTTTCTGGTTGGAAAAAAATCTTTAGGTCCCAGAAATTCAATGGTAGAAAAGACCATAACAATATTCAATACTTTTACTTAGGGAAGATGAACAAAAGTAGGCTTCGGTTACAAAATGAAGATAACAATATGTAATATAACAACCACTGTTAATTCCTATCACCTTGTTTTGAAATCCTGTATCATTTTTATTGTTTTTGTGTCATATTGTTTTGTCTTTGTTGTTATTATTTTGTTATTTTATTCCCTTTAAAATAAAAAAAATACATTACAAAGTAAAGACTGTAACATATATCTAGGATCTCATGCTATTTTGGGGTTTTTTTGTTTGAGGGGTATTTGGTTGTTGTCATTGTTTGAGGGTCTTGCTATGCAGTTCAGGCTGGGCTTCAATTCATTACATAGCCTGGGCTAGCCTCAAACTCACCTCAATCCTCCTGCCTCACCCTCCCAAATGCTGGGATTACAGCCATGCCCACTATGCCCAGCATCACACTGGTTTTAAGACTAAAGAGAGAGAGATAGATTTTTAGAGATTAAAACCTTATCAAATTCTTTTAATTTTATACATGAGAAAGCTAGGGCCAAAGACATTAAACTAGGCCCAAGATTATAGAGCCAATGCATAAAGTAAGAACAAGATCTATGCCTTCTCATAAACCTGGTTCTATATATTAAACATTTCTAGTTAGTTTTGAATTGACATTTTTAAAAGATGGAATGTCACACCAAAAAAGTTCTAGAACTAAGTAAATTTGGGCTCTGTTATATTAAACAAAGCTTAACATGTTTACTTACATGCCTATAACTTCAAGCTTCAACATACTAATTAAGCCTATGGTGAGTATCTTAAAGAATGCTCCAGTAAGCCCCACTTCTCACAGAGCTAGAGCTCAACTCCGAGATATACTTTTTAAAGGAGGAAAGGTTTATTTTTTTAAATTTATTTTTAAAAAATAAAAGATGGGAAGCATATTAACAAACAGACATCCATTTACAAAATAGCATAAGAACAATACAAACAATACTGAATTACAGACAAAGTGGTAGGAAATCAACAATGGTTGTTGTATTACACATTGATGTCTTCAAAGTGGTTTCTCAGGAAAAGATAGAGACATGAAAAATTGATCAAATAATTAATCACTAACTGATCCTTTCAGCAAAGTGATAGAAGTCAGCAGTACAGCCATGTTAGTTATCCTGTATATACATATGTACATAGAGAAACATGCTTTTTAAAACACAGCTAGTAATCTGTATGGATGATTTATTCCTGAAGCTTTGAAAACTAAGATTTAAGCTGTGTCCCCCCAAATTTCATGTGTTACAAATGTAATCCTCAAGTCCATGTATTAATTATATTTGCAGCTGGGACCATTGGAATGTGATTAATTTAATGGATAGGCTAATCTATTAGTGGATTTATGGGCTATCAGAGGAGTAGCTTTTCTAATAAAAGAAGTTCTCTCTATTCTGTCTGGCCCTTGGATGCCTTCTGCCATGTTGTAGTGCAGAAAGAAGGCCCTCACAAGATGTTGAACAGATGTTACTACCATGCTTTTAAACTTCCTGGTCCCCAAAACCAGGATCTAATCAAATCTATTCTTTATAAATTACTCGGTCTTAGGTATTTTGTTCTAGCAACAGAAAATGAACTAAGACAAAAACTGATACTTGATTTTGTAAATCTCATATTCATTTCATACACACACACACACACACACACGTGCGTGCACACACACACACACACACACACACACACACACTACACACACTAGCCAACCCCACAATCTCCAAGCATTCATTTGACTCCCTTGCAATTGGCATTAAAAGAAGCCAGATGGGCAGGTTAGCCCATGGAGGGTTTTCAACATATCTACCCTATTACTGAAGTCCAAATCGCTGAAAATCCAGGACAAGTTATATGTTGTTATAAAGCTATACCTTTTAAAACTTTAAAAGAATTAAAACAAGCAGTTGCTACTTAATGATCCTACTGCTCCCTTTACCTTGCGTTTACTGGAAATTCTAGGACAACAGATTACAGCCCCAAATGACTGGAAAGGAATAGCTACAGCATGTTTAAGTCCAGGAGACTATCTGATGTGGAAAAGAAACTTCTTGAATATTGCACTGACCAGGCAGCTCAGAATGCTATTCACAATATAGCCATTACAAAAGATACGCTATGTTAAGAAGAACCGACATTGTGAAAACGGCCATACTATCAGAACTGTTGTACAGATTCAATCCAATTCCCATTACACTGCCATTAGCATACCTCACAGATTTAGAGAAAATATTCCTTAAATTTATGTGGAATCATAAGAGACCCAAAATAGCAAAAGCAATCCTGGGCAACAAGGACAAGTCAGGTAGAATCACAATCCCTGACCTGAAATTATACTACAGAGCTACTGTAATAAAATCAACCTGGTACTGGCTAAAAGACAGACCTGAGGATCAACGGAACAGACTGGAAGATGCAGCCACAACCACAAACACACTCAGCCATCTAATATTTGACAAATGGGCCAATCAAGCTCACTGGAAGAAAGATAGCATCTTTAATAATGGTGCTGGAAAAACTGGCTTGCCTCTTGCCAAAGACTGAAAATAGACCCAAGTCTATCACATGTACCAAACTCAAGTCAAAATGGATCACAGACCTCAATATTAAAACAAAAACACTAAATCCCTTGGAAGAGAAGGTAGGTAAAAATCTTGAAGACATAGGAGCAGGCAGAGAGTTCATGAACAAAAATGAAACTGGAAGGGAAACACTTCAAAGAATCAATAACTAGGACCTCATCCTACTGAAAAGTTTTTGCACATCTAAAGAAATCACCAGCAGAGTAAAAAAAAAACCCACAAATTGGGAAAAAATCGTAGCTGACTGTCCCTTGGACAAAGGTCTTCTATCTAGAACATACAAAGAATTAAAAAATATGAACCCCTCCAAATTCAAAGACCCAATCCACAAATGGGCATCTGAGATGAATACACACTTCTCAGATAAAGAAATACAAATGGTAAATAAATATATAAGAAAATGTTCTACATCTTTAGTCATTCAAGAAATGCAAATTAAAACAACACTGAGATCTCATCTCACCCCAGTAAGATTGGCCAGCATTAAGAAATCAACCATTAACAAATGCTGGTGAGGCTGTGGAGAAATAGGAACTCTTCTGCACTGCTGGTGGGAATGCAGACTGGTGAAACCACTGTGGAGATCGGTTTGGAGATTCCTCAGTAAACTAGGTCTAGAGGTCTGATACAACTCAGCTATTCCCCTTCTGGGTATTTTCCTAAAAGATCTGAAAACATATCACTGTGATATGTGCACCCATGTTTATAGCAGCGCAATTTGTAATAGCTAAATTGTGGAAGTAACCCAAATGCACATCCACTGAGGACTGGATAAAAAAGCTGTGGCATTTTTATATAATGGAATATTACTCAGCTATAAAGAAAGACAAACTTGAGGCTTATATAGGCAAATGGTCACAATTAGAGACCATACTCATAAGTGAAATAAATCAGAGGTGCATGTGCAGGCAGCATATCGTATCACTAGTGTAAGAACCTGAAAGTGGGAATATAAATTAGGAAGTATGAAAGGAAACTGCTCAAAAGTAAAGAGCAACTGGGATGAGGGGAAGGAGGAAAGGAAGAAAGGGATAACTATGTGTGTATGTATAGCAGGATGGCTAACATGGTTCCACTATTAACTTATGTCACTTTATTGTAAGGAACAGCTAGTGATCAGTTGTTTGATCAATCTTGTGTGTCTGTATGTGTTTTCCTGAGCATACTCTTTGAAGTTATCAATATGTAATACAACAACCATTGTTAATTCCCTGTCACCTTGTCTGCAAATTCAGTTTCGATTGTACTGTTCTTATGCTACTTTGTGTCTGTTAATGTTTTTGTTCTTTTACTTTTAAAGTAAAAAAAAATTTTTAAAGATATGCTAATTGGGGAAGGTGCCTTTGTTACCACAAACTATCAACTAAACTTTGAACTGCCAGCATATGAACAAACCAAGATGGCTGCCATGAGGGCTTGGAGGGAACTTCCTTATAAGGGAGAGACAGCCCTCAATTTGGCTTCTATTCATCAGGGCCCTGAGGAACCTTTTCAAAACTTCATCCCACACTTATTGCAAGCTAGTAGGAGGATTATAAATAACACAGAAGCTAGCAAACTAGTGGTTCAGCAGCTAGCCTTTGAAAACACAAATAAATGGTGTATAGAGGCTTTAAGGGTCCATAAAAGGTGGGCCGCATTGCTGGATATGATTCAGATCTGTGCAGATAGTGGCCCCTCATATGTACAGGGGGCTACTTTGGCAGCAGCTATCACTCAGGATATTCATCCACAGCCTGGAGGAAAGGGTGAAAACAAGCCGTTTGTTTTCACTGTGGAAATAAGAGGCATCTTGTCCAGAATTGCTATCCTACACCTTGTGGGCAGCACAGCCTAAGTTATCTGTGACTAAACCTTGCAGCCCTTATACAAAGTGTCAGCGAAGTTATCACTGGAATAATCAGTGTCGATCTAGAACTGCTGTGAAAAGTCGGCTCTTTCCGGGAAACCCCCACTGGAGATGCCTCAGCCCCATCAAATAATGGGGACTGCCCAGATCGTTACAATAGGGGACAAGGTGCTGGTACATTCAGGTACTGGGTGTGCCCTCTCTCCTATCTCTTCCCCTATGTGCAGGACGCCAAGGATACCAATGGTTGGCAGCTCCGCGGAAGGGAACACCCTCCTGCCTTCTCCTCCTGTCACACATGAGCCCAGGCTTGCAGCCAGGTCCCTGCAGGCCCAGCGGCCGTGATGTGCGGGTGCAAGTGAACCAGCGATGTGATGCTTTGGTACAGTGCATGCTCCAGCAGCAGACACCGCTGCGCAGGGCCCGGGACCCAGGAGTCCCAGCCATCCCCGCATGCTTCCCATGCTCCTTCACTGCATGCTCACCCGTGCGTTCCCACTGCCTCATTGGCTGTCTGAAGAAGGCCCCCAGTGAGCATGTAGGGCCCTGTGGCATCAAAAGAGAACAAGGAGGCAGCAAGGAAGGTGTCCCCACCGCGAAGAGCAGGGCAGGAGCAACAGCAGGCTCGAACTGGTGAGGCAGCCCCACAGCCAGTGCTGCAGAAGCCAGAGTGGTGCCTGGGGGTGGGAAGGGCTGGAGACTGTGGAGACACAACCATCACTGTGCAGGAAAAATCACCGCTGCTTGCTGAGCTAAGCAAGAAGCACTTGCGCTTCCAGCAGAAATGTGGCTATTACCACTGTAAGGACTGCAACATCCAGTGGGAGAGTGCATTCATTTGGTGTATCCAGGGTACAAATAAGGCTTATTTTAAACAGTTTTGCAGGATGTGTCAAAAACCTTACAACCCTTACCCAGTGAAGGATATCACCTGCCAAAGTGGTAAAAGAACTAAATATTCATGCCCAGTAAGACTTCGCCATGTGGACCCCAAACAATCCCATCCTCAAGACCTGTGTGAGAGATGTAGGAGCCTGTCCTGTGATGGCACCAGTGCTCGGAATCTGGGCAAAAAGAGAGTATCTGGTGGCCAGAACAAAAGCGATGGCCTGTTCGCACAGAGGCTGGGCACATCCCCTGTGGCCACAGAGGCAGTAGCCACAGAGCTGCTGTGGGGGGTACACAGGCAGTAGAGCCCATTCCTGAAAATAAAACAGGACTGTTGGGGCCCTGCCAGCAGCTTGCTGGATCCCAAAGTGATCAAATAAAAACTACAGCCAGTTACTACCAGAGCCTAAAGTGTCAGCACTGCCCTGCCCAGGGCTGTGACTGCGGGCTGCTGCCTCATAGGCAGCCGTGTCCTCCCGCCTCCCGGCTCACAGCCACTCCCATTCCCCTACCCGCACTGCCCTTCCCCCAGCTCGCTGCTGCTCTGGTCCAGGTGCTGCAGGACACACTGGGGTGCCAGACAGAATGGGTAACAAAGAGGCCAAGTTCAAGGCAGAGATGGAGGAGGCCACCCAGGGAGTAGCTGGCAAAAGCTTAAAGCTAGATGGGCTTGGAGAAGGCAGCAGGGACGGGGATGCAGAGCTGTGGGGACACGCAGGAAACCTTGCTCAAGAAGTAAAGGAGGAGACAGCTGCAAACGTTAACAAGTCGGTGTGGAATTGGGACACGAGAAACCTCAGACAGCCAGGGGACCTGCAAGTGGTGTCTAGCCAGTGCCCTGGCCCCGGGGAGGAAGGCCAGGGCCACAACAGCTGGCAATGCACCCTGTGGCACCGCACATGGCAAGGGCAACAGCAGGGCCAAAAGGGTGACACAAGGGGTGGCCAGAAGCTGGTGGCACCTGGCAGTGACAATGGGGAGCAAGGAACAAAGGCTGAACCCCTCATTGCCTTTTTGGCAAGTGTCTCTGAAGCAGAGGGGACGCTCACCCTCACCCCACTTCGGGACTTTTAAGGGCCTATTCCCTGAGTTCTATGACTTCCTGCAGGACTCTGTGCCGCAGGTACTACGCCAGACAATAGAGCAATAAGCTGTTGCTTAGTATTGGCACCTGCATGGAAATCTAAGCTCTAAATAGTTAATAAAGTATATAGGGATACTGAGCTGAAAATTACCAATATTCTTAAGAGGATAAAATACAAAATGTACATATTCATTATAGATAAAAGATTCTATTCCTTCCAAAAATTTTCTAAGAGATCTCTGCCAATTGACAAAAAATTCTGACTAGTCTATTTAAATTATCAATCTCTAAAATTGTAATAGTTACTATAATTCAATTTGGTCAAAAATATATTTGAGTGCACTCTGATTGTGTAAAGATGTTTGTTTTGGGTACTTGTTTCCGTGTTTGTCTGTCATTCTGTGAACAGCTGTTCCCCTTTATTTTGAGCTCAATTTTTCTTTTATCATTTGTTCATAATACAATTGGGTTATAGATTTGAAAGCATGCTTTAACCTGAGTTACTAGCTGGTTTAAATGATATCAAAATTGATATTTAACTATAATCCTTAGGAGGAGAAATTATTGGATAGGACTCCAATTGGTGAATAAAGGAGTGGTCAACCTTTGTTCATTAATAAGGAGCCCCCAGTGACCTCCATAGTCTCTTGGGAGATACCCTAATAATTGGGTCATTGGGTCAAAAGGAAGTTTTTCAGTAAAAATTACAATAAGGTTTTCTCATAAAAGATGTTCTTGGTACAAAACTAAATTTTAACAAAGATTTTCACATGTGTATGGTAATTCATTAGAGTTAATCTCATGGTGTATTTAATGTATTCATGATTCTGGATCTACAAATCTTCCAAAATGTAAAACAAAGATTGTTTGTTGTGATAAGACTGTCCTTCAGATTCAGACCTCTGCCTTTAACAAAAACATGTGACGTATATCCCATTAAAGGACAACAAATTAAATAAAAGCTTCTTATGTATTAGAGAGAGATAATTGGTTAAAAAAGATCATGTTATGTCAAAATGAAAATTTAAGTACCTTATAAGATGACATCATGATTGTCATGTAGCAATGTTACGTATGGTTTTGATTTCTAGATTCCCATGTAAAAATATGTAACTGTTGTCTGTTAACATTCTATGAGAATTTAAACATTAGGATAACCATGGTTGTTAGAAAATAATGGTTCCATTTTTATGTTCTAAGGTGTCTGCTATTCAGATCAGACACTAACATTAAGCTTACTGCCTCTGTTACAATGTTGTGTCATTAATCTTCTCTGCTGGATGTTTAACAGCTGAAGTTTGGAGACCAAAAATTAAGAGAGATAACTTGGGCTAAGAGGATAGCCAATATTTTGGGCATGCCTTCTGAGAACAGTAAAGAATCAGGCCATAAGAGAACCTCTGCTGTGACATCCTATAACTCTGTTGAGTCCCTGATCTTGTGATCAAGATTATGCGACCACAGAGAAAAGTGATTCCACGATGTGTAGTGTGCCTTAGGAGAGTCACCAGGAG
This sequence comes from Dinomys branickii, assembly GCA_004027595.1. Lineage (NCBI taxonomy): Eukaryota > Metazoa > Chordata > Mammalia > Rodentia > Dinomyidae > Dinomys > Dinomys branickii. Next base: position 73,831 of record PVLD010006215.1, read on the forward strand.
AGAAAAAAAAATCTCTCAAGCTTTCACAGAAAGCAACTTGGTCAAGCAATGACTGTGACTCATCCAGATGGCTGACACTGACAGAAGATCAAGAGATGCTGCACTTGGTTCCAAGATGATTCCTGAGAAGACTTAACTGACCTTGATAGATAGCAAAAGGTTAAAGTTTTATTGATATAAGTCTCACATCCAGCAAAAAAGTATAACCACAAGATGTGAAGAAGCAATGCCACAGTAATAGGACAGCTGTAAAAGGTTCAAGTCACTGGCGACTTCTGACAGTTGCCAGCTAGACGTATAACTGACCACTGTTACGGCCTTGGGACTATATTCTTCAAGCATAGCCTTTCCAGCTTATCATTTACAAAGCAGAGAAGAGAGAGATGTTGGGAGCCTCTGAAGCTGGAAAATGATTACACATGCAGGATGAAGCCAGCCTGAGAACATGGGAGCTCCTTGAAGCACATAAACAAGCAGTTGTAACTTTTTAACTGACTGTTGGGCAGTGAGAGGAAATTAACCAACTTCTCAAGGGTATAAATAAATGCTCTACCTTTTCTGGGCAGTTCCCCTTCTCTGCTCAGGAGAGAGGACCTCCACCTGATTCCAGTCTTTTGTCTCTTGTCTATTTTTTTCCCAGGTACAGCAGGAACCCAAGGGATCCCTACAATATATATATTTTACATTACATGTGAATAGAAGTTAATAGACTTAAATTATCAAGATGGTCTTAAGGAACTTAGATTTCCTCCTCAATAATAGAAATTCCGAGACGTCCAGGAAGATGGCAACCGGGTAGACAGCAAAGAGGGAACCTCCCAGAGGATTGCCACCCAGACAATGGAATATAGCAATATGAGGACAGAAAGGAGAGAGGTGTGTACCCTGAACCCAAGAAGGATCTGAAATGGGAACTGAAGCCCCAGGAAAGACTAAGCAAAACCTCTCCTGGAGGAAGGGATTGGAGGGCCGCCGTGGCACAGTCGGAGGGAGAAGAGATGGAGAAGGAGGAAACCAGTGCTTCAAACACACTCCTGGCCCAAGCCCTCATTCCGGCAACTGCAGCTTTAGCTTCGGAGACCCATGCTCATAGAAGCCTCCTGACTCAGCCAGGGGAGGGCAGAGTTCTGAGAGCTGGTCCAGGTCTGGAGAGGAGTGGGCGCAGCCAGGAAAAGAGGCAATGGTGGTTGGGAACTTTTGTCAAATCCAGTGTGAGGATGAGAGGTTGCAACAGCCACTGAAGTGGAGTCCCCACCCTGCAGCAACCTTCCTAATCAGCACCTGGAGGTAAGGTGGAGCCAGGTCAGCCAGAGCAGCCAGTACACAGCCCACCACACCCAGCTCTATGCTGCCTCGAGGCTGTGGCCTCCTGCCTCTCCACTGTGTGGGTGGCTGCCAGTGGGGAGCGGTGGGGTACATCGGCAGCAACCCCAGAGCCACAGCAACTCCCAGAGATACAGCCAAGGAACAAATGGGAACTGGGGCACAACAGTAAGAGAGGGCTGCAGAAGGAGGTGTATTACACGGCCTCACGCCCTTCTCACTCCAACATCAAGCAGGAAGCATGAACTGAGTTACTGGGCTTCAGCTCCCACCCTGAATGCCCTCTGTGAGCACCTTGAGCCTCGGTGGCTTGTGCAATCACCACCTGTTCCTGACAGCAATGGGACAAATCCACAGGCTTCAGGACTCACCCCAAACTACTAATATGAGCAACAAGAGGGTCTCCATATTGCTTGCATACATGAACCTTGTATGAACCCATAGCAACAAATTAGATGAAAAGCAGCAGTCCGAAGGACTTCAAGATGGCGACCGAGTAGGCAGCAGAGAAAGAACCTCCGGAGGAGTGCCACTCAAACAAAGGAATATAGGAATATAGCAACATGTGAAGGACAGAAGGGAAAGAGGTGGATATCCTGAACTCGAGAAGGATCTGAAATGGGAACTGAAACCCTCAGAAAGACTAAGCAAAACCTCCTCTGGAGGAGGGGATCGGAGATCTGCCATGGCGCAGTCGGAGGGAGAAGAGACGGAGAGGGAGGAGGTCGCTGCTCCAAGCACACCTTTGGCCCACACCCTCGTTCTGGGATTCACAGCTTCAGCTTTGGAGACCCACGCTCACAGAAGCCTCCCAACTCGGCCGGAGGAAAGCAGAGTTCTGAGAGCTGGTCCAGGGCCGGAGAGGGGAGGGTGCAGTGAAGAAAAGAGGCAATGGCCGTCAGGAGCAGTTGTCAAACCCAGTGTGAGGATGAGAAGTTAAGACAGCCACTGGGACAGAGTCCCGACCCTGCAGCAACCTTCCTAATCAGCGCCTGGAGAGAATCAATGCAACTAGTACACAGACCACCACGCCCGGCTCTGCACCTGCCTAGAGGTGGTGGCCCCCTGCCTCTCTGCTGGGTGAGTGGTTACTGGTGGAGAGCAGTGGGGAACCTCGGTGGCGAGCCGCAGTGGCTTCCAGGGATCCAGCTGAGGAGCAGACAGGGGCTCCAGTGCCGCAACTAGAGGGAGATGCAGATGGAGGTGGATTGCATGGCTCCATGCCCTTCTCACTCCAACATCAGGCAGGAGGCATGAGCTGGGTTGCGGGGACTCAGCTCCCACCCTGAACTCTCTCTGGGAGCACCTTGAGTCTCGGCAGCTTGGGCAAGCACCTCCTGTTCCTGGCAACAATGGGACAAATCCAAGGACTTCAGGACTCACCCAGAACTATTAATGTGAGCACCAAGAGGGTCTCCTTACAGCTAGCACATATGAACCTTGCATGAACCCATAGCAACAGATTAGATGAAAAGCAGCAGACTGGGAGTCTGAAAAACAACAACATACTCCATACAGCAGACCCGAGAAAAATCCTCCAACTCTATTCTAGAACTAGTCTTTAGACTCAGTTCATACCCTGAATTAACACAGTGAGAATGGGCCGGGGAGATTTCAAGCCCCTATACCAAGCATTGTAAGTTTGTCCAGTGCCCAGCTGCAAGGGGTGGGGAACGGTAATGCTGGAGATCAGGAGGAGGGAGGAGGAGAAGAAAGGGCCTCTGGTATCGAGGCAACGGGACAGAGCCGAACGGGTCACCCAGGGCACCCGACAGGGTCGTGTGCCCCACGGCTGCTCTGTTGTGGGCCCCACAGGTGCTCCGCTGAGGGCCCCACAGGTGCTCCGCTGAGGGCCCCACAGCTGCTCCACTGTGGGCCCCGCAGCTGCTCTGCAGTGGGCCCTGCAGCTGCTCCACTGTGGGCCCCATGGCTGCTCTGTAGTGGGCCCCACGGCTGCTCCACTGTGGGCCCTGCTGAGGGTGCCCCATGGACTGGATCCGCCCCCACCCATAGCACGGTGACAGGGTGGAGCCGGGTGGTCCGCTGTGAGCATATGTGCTTTTCCACCTCCCACCATGGCAGTTTGTATACACCCATGTATGTTATAGTATAGTCTGAGGCAGCTATATCTCTTCTCAAGGCGAGAGTCCAGGGGTATAGATAAACCCAGAAGTACAGTTATTATCACAGGGAAGATGACTGATTGAGTGGTAGGGCAACAGAGATGAGGGAGGAGAAAAATTGAATGATCAAATGGGCCATCATCTGTGTAACTGAGTAACAAAGGTGAAGGTAACATGTATGACAGCATCCAGAGCTAATTCCCTTCTAGGTTCTCTATAATTCTGTATTTCCACAAACGTTTTTGTATTAACAGAAGTGAAGATAACTTTATATTATACAGCATCCAGTGCAAATTCCCTACTATCTTCTCTATAATTTGGTATTTCATTTAATGTTTTTGTGTTAACTAATATGAAGATAACATTATGTAATACAACATCCAGTGCTAATTCCCTACTATATTCTGTATAATTTTGTATTTTTGGTATTGTTTATGGCTTATTCTGGTTCATATGTCTCCATTCTTTTGTCTTTAAAACAAAATTTAGAGTAGAAAAAATAATAGAAATTCCACATCTCTTCTTTCTGGGTTAAATATTACCAACTCTATTGGAACAGAAGGCTACCCAGAGGTGTTCAAGACATGAACCTCCTCATTCTGACACTCAGCCTGGATTGTGGGGACCTTCAATTCTTTGTACTAAAGGGCCACAGAGGAAAGAAAGGTCTACTTCCTGTGTTGCCACCTTAGAAACTAAGGGCTACCTGCTTTTTCCTCTCCCTTTGTATCTGGTCTCAGGCCCTTGAGTCACCTGCAGAGTTCTTCATACTCCACTCAATCACAACAGTGTCTGCAATCTTTTCTTTGCATAAAGAATTACCTTATCTCTCACTTCCCTCAAAATGTAAATATGCACAGTAAAGAAGAGAAGACTGCATCTCTAACGTAAGAGTGTGCACAAAGAAATTAGACTCAGGAATCTTTCCTCCTTCTCCACAAGGAAATAATACAGAAAGAAGGCAAAGTAGAAAGACCAAGTACTTCTTGATCAAAACATCCTGGCTTGAAGAATTCTACAACTTCATAATTCTGTAATCTTGGACAAACTTCTTCACATACAAACTGAAGTTAGTCATAACTATCTAATTGGATTATTTTAAAGACTAAATAATAAGGTGTAAGAAAAAAATCTGACCCAGATTATTGCTAAATATTTGTTTCTCCTCACATCCACATTGCATGAGAGCTTTGAAGAATGAATATAGTTTTCAGGGAGAAAGAGTCCTTCAGCACTACATATAGTCATTAAAAATAGTTGTTTGTATCCCAGTGTAGCACTATCAGTGCCAACCGTGCACCCCAAACGAGCTTAAGAAATAAAATCCAAAAACTCAGGACATGATGAAAATTGTCATACCTTCAAATTAAACCATGTACCCTGCACATCTTTATCCTCTGGACTTTCTAAATCTAAATGCAAAGTCAATAATCACTGCATCTCATCCAAAGGAGTAAGTCTTAATCCAGGCAGGCTTGCTACTGCAACAGACAACTGCAAAGTATCAGAGGCTCTGCTCACGCTATGACTCAGTACTGTCTGGGGGGAGGGAGGGTGATACTCTGATTCAAAGTCATTCAGATCACAAACTCTTTGGGGAACCTTCAGCATTTGGCCAGCAGACAAAGGAAGAAAGTATAGAGGACTGTGTAAGTTTTCTTAAAGGTCAAGCTTCAGGTGAAAAGAGACATAAATCATTCCCAACCTCATCCATCCCAACCAAATGTAAGAAAAACTGAAAAATACAGTTTACTCGGTTTCCCAGTGGGAAAAGGAAAAGAGGTTTGATGAACACAGTGTGCAGACAGAAGTCCTGAGGCACTAATAATGTTCTGATCTGAATAACGGCTGTTGGAAAGATGGAAGTATTCAAAGTATGTTGCAATGTAGAAAAAAAAACAATTTAGAGAAGAAGAGAGTCAATCACCCACCCCAAGAAGCTGCAGATCAGTGCACTGGAGTTGTAGGTGAATTCCCACCACACCCCAAGACTCAGTCTCCCTGAGTTGAGGACACATTTCTCTAATTCCTTCCCACACTTTTAATATAAATTTTAATTATTTTATGTTTATTTTGATACAGAACTGAAAATTACTCTGCAAATGCAAACTTTTCTATCGCTATTCAGTAAACATTCATTTTCAGGGACTCTCATTAGAAAGGGTTAACTAAAATTGCAAATCCAAATTAAACCAAACGAAAAAAACTTTGAAATTACACATCTTGCATAGACCAACTCATATTTAACTAAACCTTCTTCAAATATAAATGCTATTGCTCAAATGTTCAAGTTAATTGAAGACTTTTCACTATATGAAATTTTAAACTTCATTGTCAACCAAAGTAAATTCAAATTCTATATGTAAATGAAAAGTTTCCACGTATTATATTTAGCTGTTTGGTATAGTAACAACATATATATGTATATGTATATGTATACGTATATATGTAGCTATCCTGCATAGTAATAACTACTTCTTTGACCCCATATCTTCTTTGATCAACTACCCCATTTTTTCTTTCCTTTTTAGCAAAACTACACCAAAGAGTTATCTGTATTTGCCATATTTGTCTTTTTCTCTTTTTCTCCTCCCCCTACAGAAACAAAATTGGAGAGGTCACCAGAAACCATCACACTTCCAAACCCAATTTTTAATGCTCTTCTTACTTTACAAGTTAATCACTCCTTTTTGCAAATGTTTCCTTCACTCTATCTTCAGGATGCCATACTCTCTTGGCTAGAAGTCTAGCTCAGTGGTAAACCTTACCATCCTCAAAGGCCTGGGTTCAATCCACAGGACAAAAACCCCCAGAAGGTTTGAACAAGATCCAAGGCCTCGTGATATCATTCCCAAATGTCCAGGTTACAATTTAAAATCATTTATCATGCTAATAACCAGAAAGATCTGGAAATGAAAAGGCAATAGAGGGGCTAGGGATATAACTCAGTGGCATAAGTGCCTGCCTGGCAAGCAGAAGGTCCTAAGTTCAATCCCCAGTACCACCAAAAAAAAAAAAAATTGAAAAGTCAATAGATGCCAATACATTGTATGTATTATATAATTCTAAATATATGGAGGGAAAATGTTTAAGACAATCATGTTATAAATCAGGACAATAAAGAGATATAATAAGTAATGTTTCTACCCTCAAACTGATAAAATTGCAATATTTGTAACCTATGAGAAGTCATGTATATATAATGTAATACAGCAACTACAAAAAAGCTATATAGTCTCAAAAATGCTATAAATAAATCAAAATGGGATTCTAAAATACGTTCAAGTAACCTACAAAAAGCAGAGAAAAGAGAACAGAAATGAAAGAAAAACAAAATAAAAACAAGAAAGTCAGACCTAATTATTAATATATAAATAATTACAATAAATATAAATGAACCAAACTTACCAATTAAAAGATACCGTTGCTGAGGCATCACTGAACTAAGTATAAGTGAACTACAAGGAACTCACTACAAAGATAACAGTGAAGCTGGACTGAAAGTAAAGAAAGGGGTAGGGAATGTACGTGAGCATTAATGAAGAAAGTAAGATTACTGTGGGAAGATGGCAAAGTAGGAAGTGTCAAGAACCTGTTTCCCACCTAGGCAACACTTGTACTGGCAGAATCTCATTAACTATTTTGGAACTCAGGAGTCTGTGATAGCTTACCACATGAAAGGTTTGGATGGTCAATTGTGGTAAATTTCAGCTCTTGCCATAGTAGTAGCTACCATCTCCCACTTCAGCCTCGTAGTGGATATCTATGCAAAAGTTTTTGGGTCACCTTGCAGGAAAAAAAAAGACTTTTCCTCTAAATATCAGGGATATATGCTCAGATTGTTGATTTCTGCTTCTGATCACAGAGATACAAAACATGGGTGGTTACTGTTTGCCGCACCTTCTTCCATTTTTACAAACCTCCCCCTCTTAGCTAAATTGACTTCCAGGGCATTTAAAGGATCAGTGTCCTATGTTATCCTCTTTCTTTTTTCTTTTTTCCTTTTTGGTAGCCAGATATTAAAGATGAAGTTATTTAAAAACTACTAAATATATAAAGAAAATTAGGAAGTGAATACATATGACCCAGGAAAAATGCAGGCTCAGGAAAAACCTGAAAAGTCCTAATGATCACACCTCAGGCAGTTCACACCTCACAGAACAGCAAAAAACAAATCCTAGAGAAAAGAAGTATTTCAGTTCCATAATTATCATATTATTAGATTAAATGTTCTGTTTTCACTACCAACAACAAGAAAAAAAAATCACAAGGTGTTCAAAGAAAGATGGAAACATGGCCCATTCAAAGGAAAAATAAGCAACAGAAACTGCCTGTGAAAAAGAACAAATGGCAGATCTACTCAACAAAAACTAAAATTACCTGTTTTCAACATGCTCAAAGAACTAAAAGAAGATGTGGGAAATTCCAGAAAATGATTATGAGCAAAACTGAAATGTCAGTAAAGACATTGAAAACCCCAAAGCAAGACAAAACAAGGAGATGAATATACACACTGACAAGAGTCCAAAAGAGAAAGAAAATGTGGTAAGAAGAATATTTAAAGAAATATTGGTTGAAAAATCCCTAGATATTATAAAAGATGTAAATATAAACATCTGAGCTCACTAAACCCCAAGATGAACTCAGACTTACACAGATACACACTATAATCAAAACTTCCAAAGATAAAAATAAAATCTTCAAATCAGAAAAGAGAAGAAACTTGTCACATACAAATAATCTTCAATAAGATCATCCAAAGGTTTCTCATTAGAAGTCTTAGAGGTTAAAGGCACTGGGAATAATATTTTCAAGTCCTAAGAGGAAAAAAACTGTCAACCAAGAACTATATCTGGTAAAACTATATTTCAAATTTGAAGGAAAAATAAAGGCCTCAGATAAACAAAAGCTGAAGGAATTGGCTATCATAGACTACACACTGCAAGAAACACATAAGGCATATAGAAAACAACTATCAAAATAACAAAAGTCATTTCCTCCTAAGCAGTAATTACTTTAAATGTGAATGGATTGAAACCATTTCCATCAAAGACAGAGATTAGCAGATTGAATTTTTAAGTGATTCAGGTGTATGCTGCTTATAAGAGATTCACTTTAGCCAGACATGGTGGCACATGCCTATAATCCCAGCACTTAGGCTGAGGCAGGAGGATCATTGTGAGTTTGAGACCAGTCTGGATTACAGAGTTCAAGGCCAGTTTGAACCACATAGTGAGGCCATGTCTCAAAGAAGAGAGAGAGACATTCACTTTATATCCAAAGACTCAAATAGAAGAAAATGAAAGGATGGAAGACAAGATTTCATGCAAATAAAAATAAAAAGAGAACAGGGGTGACTGTATTAGTAATAGTTAAAATAGACTTTAATTTTTAAAAAGGTTACAAGAGACAAAGAGCCACTATTAATATTAAATATTCTACACAATATTCTATAGAACAAGATATAACAATTATAAACCTTTATATACCTAATGACAAATTATCAAAATATATGAAGCAAAATTTTTATTGAATTAGAAATAGTTCTGCAATAGTAGTTGGAAAATTCAGTACCCCACTCTAAATAGGATGCCTAGACAAAAATTCATAAGTACTGACATAGAGGACTTAATATAATAAGCAGACAAGTTCTAACAGATATATACAGAACACTTCAGCCAACAGCAGCACATACAGTCTTCTTAAGTGCACACAGTTCACTTTCCAAGACACACAGCAGGCCACAAACTAGAACTTAATAGACTTAAACAGACAAATATCGCTTTCTGTGATCACAACAGGATAAAGTTAGAAATCAATTACAAAGGTTAATTTAGAAAATTCATATATGTGCAAAAATTTAATAACACAATTTATTATTTTTTTATTTTAAAAAAATAAAAGTACAAAAACATATTGACAAACAGACACCAATTAGCATAAAAAATAGTACAATCACAACTAATCTATAGACAAGGTGATATGGTCTCAACAGTGGTTATTGCTTTATCCATTGATATCTTCGAAGTGTAAATATATGAACCCATATACAGACATGCACATTTAGTCAGACAATTAATCCTCTCAACAACAGAAAATACACAAAAACCAAAAATCCAAAGACAAAAAACAAAACAGGCAAACAACAACAGCAACAACAACAACAACAACAAAAACACCAATAGTTGCTGCTTTACATATTGATTTCTTTGAAGTGTGTGTTCAGGATAACACATACAGACATACAAGATTGATCAAATAACCCGTCATCAATTATTGCTTAGCATTGAGTGATTTAAAAACACAATTTAATAACACTATTCCAACATCCTGTTTCTGCTTTAAAGCCAGATAACCATGAACTGATCCTCCCAGACCTGTGAGCCAAGTAGGACCTCTCTTCCTTTAAGTGTATGTGTTTCAGGTATTTTGTTCCAGTGACAGGAAAGTTGGGTAATATAACATCTCTATACATTTAGGGATACACTGTGGTTCTATCATGATCAAGTTAGGTAAGTAATATATCCATCACTTCAAACACTTGTCATTTCTTTGTAATGGAAATTTCAAATTCTTTTAGCTATTTTGAAATTGGCCTCGTGTTGTTCCTGACTATCATCACCCTACTATGCAACAAAACATCAGAACTTATTAATCCTATTTAAATGTGACTTTTTATCTAATGGGCAACCTCTCCCTAATCCTCCCTCCACCTCCCATCCTTTCCAAGTTCTAGTAACCATTACTCTACTTCTATGATATTTCTACTTTAGATTTCACACGTAAGTAAGACCAGGCAATAGTTGTCTTCCGTACTTCACTGCAGTTAGAATGGCTGCTATCAAAAAGACAAAAGGCAGCAAATGTGAAGAAAAGGGAACTCTTAAACACTGTTGGCAGGAATATAAATTAGTGTAACTCTTATGAAAAACACTGTGGAGGTTTCTCAAAAGATTAAAAACAGCCGAGTGTGGTGGTGCACGCCTGTAATTACAGTGGATACCTGTTGTTTACCCAATATTCTTTTCCCTTCCTCTGGAACCCACCTTTGTCCTCCCTGACAGATCCATCTCCTTCCCCCCTTTAGCCCATGTGCTAACAGTCATATTCTCCAGAGTCCTCAGACAACTAGGACAGAGGACAGTCCTATCATACTGGCTGCCTCAGGTCGCCTGTAAAACCTAGTAAGACTTTACTTACTTTCTATGGCTGTTTATTACCACATGCCTTCAGCCTGAGAGACTATAAGGGCTTGGATATTTCCACTGTCTTGCCATCAACAAAGGACAGCTTTCCTGACAAAAGACCCAGTGAAAGTAGGGGAAAGAGCTAGAGAGAGAAAGCAAGTCTTGACGTTATCTTTGGAACACTGCATCAATCTGAGCCTGAAGCTGGAATTTTCCACTTACAAGAGTTCATCAGTTAGGGTTTCACATAAAGTTGTTTTTTTTTTTTTTCCTGTCACTTGGACCTAAAAGAGTCCTGGTTAATGTAGCATCACATTGTTCTCTTTTGAAATAAGCATCAGACTTTTCTAAAAATAAAGCAAGGATTGATGAGGTTTGGCCTTTGCATTTAAGCATAAACTAGAGTTTCCTCAAATTTTTTATTCTTTTCAGAGCTGTCCATAGTAAGGGACCTTTCCTTACTAGACACTCTCTGTATACCAGAAAATATTGGACCAGCAAGTCTCGTAAGTTCTTGACCCACTTGACTACACTGTTACCAGGAAATAACCACAAAATGGCAATGAACACTCGCTTGACTGCGTACTCAGATCCTACCTATTATGTAAATAATGGTGTGAGGTATATTGGAGAAGGGGATCTGCAGGCCAAGTGTAAAGTAGCTAAACAGCATGAGTCAGTTGTGCACCACATTTGCTTATTTTTTTAAGGTTTTTGAGACAGGGTCTCACCATGTAATTCAGACTGGCCTTGAATTCACTATGCAGCCCAAGCTGGTTTCGAACTTGTGGCGGTCCTCCTGCCTCAGCCTCCCAAGACATTCACTTATTTTTTATTATGGTGTCTTGTGCAGTGGGTTGAATTATCACACACACACACACACACACACACACACACACACACACATACAATGTGTCTATGTTCTTGGGACATGTGAATGTCAACCATATTACAGGAAAAGATTCCATATTACCTTATAAGGGGACAGTTGGGATCAAAGTAAAGATTTTCAGAGAAATAACTTACCCTGTATAATCCAGGTGGGCCCTAAACACAATCACATACAAGACAGGCATAAGAAGAAAATCACACACAGAGGAGCGGACACTGTGAAGATGGATGAGAGAGATGGGGCCACAAGCCGAGGAGTGCTACCAGTCACCAGAAGCTGGAGGAGACAAAGGATGGACCCTCCCTTAGGGCTTGCAGAGAAGGCAATTTCCTACTGATGCCTGTTTTCATATTGCTGGCCTCTAGAATAATAAGAGAAAAAATTTCTATTATTTTAAGTTGCTTCCTTTGTGCTAATTTGTTATAGCAGCCACACAAAATGAATGCGCTTTTAGGGCAGTATTCAACCATCGAAATTGATTTAAGTTTAGACATTCATTAACGGAAATGTCAGCAAAGAACCACAGACAACAGGTGATGCTCCACACTAACGCACATGTTAACTCACTTAGTATTTGTAACAGTTTTAGAAGATGGATATTATGATACTGATGATTCCTATTTTACAGAGAAGAAAACTAAGCCATGGTGAGACTCAGTCAGCCCAAGGTTCCACAGCTATGAAATAGCAGAGTTGGGATTCACAAGTGGCACTGATTGCAGTGAGTGTATGCTTTCAAGCACTTTGTTCTACTTCAGTCTCCATGTGGAAGAAAAGAAAACCAGTTGCACAAGCAACCATAACAGAAGATTATATCCCTGCTGCTATGGTTTATATCTACGTGTCCCCACCAGGGACTCACGCCTTGGGGCAGGGCTTTCATGGAGAAGCTCCAGCTGACTTGCAGTTAGGAGATGGAGCTGGTCAGAGGAGGGTCACTGAGGGCGTGAACTGGAAGGGCATCTCTCCCACCCCACCTCCTCCCTTTGTTCTCTGTCTCCTGGCTACCAAGACATGAAAAGCTCTCCTCCACCGGCCCTTCTACCATGCCAACACTCTCCTGCAAATACTCTACTTCCCACATAAGGCTGTAGTATACATTTCTAGAAAGAATATGAATTTAAGGGAGATGCTATTCAATGCACTACACAGCTGCACTGTCACCTCTGAATTTGCTCATGTGTTTGGACCCCACCACCGTGGCGAGATCTTCCTGATGCCAAATGTCCGCGGCTGTGCTTTCTCCCTTCATCACCTTCTCTTGCCTAATATCCAGGCCTTTGGACTGTCTGGTCTCCAGGCTTTGAGCATTGCCACGCTAGCCTGACCTGCTGCGAACCAACTCTAGAATAACACATTGTCTTGAATGGCTTCTTTTCAAGATTTAAACCAAGGAAGAGAATGATTCAGCTGTCTGCAGAAAATACTGTGGAAATATTTCAAGGAAGTATTTCCCTAAAGATCACTCATCAACTGATATAATATCTCCTACCTTTTTATGGTGACTACTATTTTTTGGAAAATACGACTTGCTACTTTTATTTAACTACTTTTTATTCCTGAATCTCCTGTATCTTCTGACTATTTTATCACATGTTTGGATAGTGTAAAATATTATACTGTATTGATGTTTAATATGCAGCAAAGTAGCATAATATTTCAAGAAAGGAAGCGACAAAGGAATAAAGGTATGAAGTAGGATAAGTAGATGATTGCAGAAAGCATTTAGACTCTGCCAATGAGTTGACTGTGCTTGCTAGAATGGGACAAAAAATCAATTACAAGCTTTCTAGTAACCAATAGAATCAGTGCTTAGAAGTTAAAAAAAAACCCACACACAAAATACACACACACACACACACACACACACACACACGAGTTGCTCAATGGGATCTTCATGGCTTCTAATTTGAGACGACAGAAAATTTCTTCCCAGGGTCTTCACAAAAAAAAAAAAAATACATTGACCATTGACATATGCAAAAAACAGCATCCTTAGCATCCTTGGCAATATCTTTATAGCAGACCCCGGAAAAAAAAAAAAAAACCTCATAAAAATGTAAATTTATAGTAATTTCTCAAAATAGGCTGTGCTATGACTGAACCATTAGTATAAAGCCATGCATGAGAAGGAAGGAGGCAGGTCAGCAAATTCCAAGAGAGGGACAGTCTCCAGCAGCAAAGCTGACAAGTGTGAAAGCACTGGTGAGGCCAGTTCCCCTGGAGCCTTGGGGAAACTCCAAGCAGAGCACCAGAAAGTCGTTCCCATAACCCACAGGAAATGTTGAGGGGCTACTTCAGGCACTGGTGTAGCAAGCTTTTAACCATCTCTTAGCATACCAAAGGACCTGCTCCCAACTACCAAACTCAGCTTTGAAGAGTGGCTCAAAATATGCTCCAGGAACTCCCAGGAGCAAACTACAAGAGGGTGACTTGAAATGACCTGGAAATGTCATCGTGGCTTCTCTTTTGAAACGACCACATGTAGTTATATATACACCAGCACCCCCTTAACATTAAAAATCACTGACTATTGGGAATCAAGTATTTTGAGTAGGGGGGAAGAAGGTGCTCCCGGGCACTCTGACACTTGACTAATGTATGGACCCTTTATAAAGACCCAGCCCTCTGTTTTCAATTGTAGCATGCCACTCTCCCGTTCACCTTCTTGCCATGGCTAATAAGAAATCTATCAAGCAAGCTCTGCCTTGGAGGTAAGCATCTAGGTGGAACGGTGGGAAGGCAGGGAGGAGATTTGGGCCAACAAGGAGCCTGAAACCAAAAGCTGTCTGTGTGTCTGGAGCCTCCATCACTGCATCCTCCTTCCAGTGCCCACCCTTCCTCACCTCACAATCCCCTGCCCTGCTCTGCTACTTTCTTATGTCTTTGTTTAACCCTCCCAGAGAACAGCATGGATTCTTTCTTCTTTCTTTTTCATTTCTTTTTACTTTTTATGAGTGCATGTTCAGAATATAAACAGTACATTCCTCGTGGGGAACAGGTACAAGCACATCATGCATTTTAATTCTTTTTCCCTCCCGCTCCCCTTTCTAGTCCCTCCATCTTCTTGTCCCTGTCTTTTCTGGAAGAGATCTAACACCCTGCTTGCTACTATGCATCTTTTATTTTGCTCTTTACGTTTTGAATTTTTAATATATGAGAAACCATGCTATGTAAGGGTGTGTGTCTAATTTATTCCACTTAATATTATGGTTTCAAGGTGCATCTATTTTCCTACAAATGACTCACATTTACACTTCTTTATGGCAGAGTAGTACTCCATTGTGTATAAAGACAACATTTTCCTTATCCATTCATCTATTGATAGACATACGGATCACTTCCAAGATTTAGCTATTATGAATCATGTGGCTAGAAACATGGATATACATGTATCCTTGTAATGCTTTGTGACTCTTTTGGGAAGATACCTAAATGAGGAATATCTAATCTGAAAGGAGTTTCTAGCTTTAGTTTTTTGTGTTTTTGTTTTTTTTACTGATTTCCATAGTGATGATACTAATTTAGATTCTCACCATCAACATAGAACAGCTGCTTTTTACCCACAGCTTCACCAGCACTTTTTGTTTGCCTTTTTGATGATAGCCATTCTTTAGAGTAAGGTGAAATCTCAGTGTTGTTTTTATTTCCATTTCTCTAATGGCCAGAGATGTTCAACATTTTTTCTTTACTTTTTTTTTTTGAGATAGGGTCTCACTATGCATATCAGGCTGGTCTTGAACTCACTATATAGCCAACACTGCCCTCAAACTCACAGCAATCCTCCTGCCTCAGCCTCCCAAGTGTTGGGATTATGGGCATGTGCCACCATGCCTGACCATTTTCTCATGAACATTTTCATACATTTTTAATGCAATTTATGCTTCTTATTCTGAAAAGTGCCATTGATTCTTAATAAGTTCCCTGTCACTTGAGGACAGGGATCCACTTTCAGGCTCTCAGTCTTTGGGTGTAGCTTGCCTGACTGCTTTGCTAAGATAGACCCTTGGAAAACCCACATCCATATGCTCTTTTCCCACATGTTTTTGCAATGCTGTCTCTTTATCTTTCCCACACTTCCTTTTAAAGACTGTATCTCCTTTCCATTTTTCTCCCATTTATTTTATGTGTCTGTTGTTTTTCTTTATGCTTTTACTCTGTGTGTGTGGAGTCCTGTAAGCCATATATAACCTGCCACACATCATCTCAGGAATTTGTTACTCAGTCTTGCCACAAAAACAGGTTAAAAAGAGGAGATGAAAACAAAAATAAACTGGACACCAAGTTTAGAAACAAGGGCAGGTACTGTATTGTATCCAAAGCACTGTTTCAGAGAAAGGCAGCAACACACCCACTTTCTTGAGCAAGTGTTCTCTCTAAAAGATTCCTCAGGAGCCTTAGTATAGCTTCAGGGGGTTTGTTTGTTTGTTTTGTTTATGTTCTTGGTGTGGTTTTGTTTTTTCAGACAGGGCTCACTATGTAGTTTATGTAGCCTAGTCTGGCCTCAAATTCATGGTGATTCTCCTGCTTCGGCCTCCCATGTGCTGAGATTACAGGTATCACCACCATGCCTGGCACAATCCCCAGTATAACTTCTTATGAATTCTAGAATCAAGTTTCCTCTACACCTACCCCTGAAGGAAAAACAATAGGGAAATGCCTCCTGGAGAAAGGAATACATTCTTTTGTTGCATAATTTCTTTTAGAATTAAGGTGCTGAATTAAGCTCAGCACCTTTCCAAAATCACAATAAAAAATGTCATTAAATCTGGTTTTTTAAAGCGTGTCATTCTCTCCAGTGCATCCTTGGTGGGGTGACTATGTCACTGAGTATATTCAGTAAGGGTAGGACTTTTTCACAGTCTCTAAGACTCTACCAGGATAATATCAACCTATCTACAGTCGTTAGTAAGAAAAAGAAGATAAAGGCTCTGTTTATGAAAGACGTTTCCCCAGAGAGTAGCAACTCAAGACTTCCTCCCATCTTGCAATGTTGCATTGGAAGTGAGGGCAGTAATGTTCCTTAGTCAACCTCATGTAGCTGTCACCTGGTCTGAATTACCTAGTAGTCCTGATCTAGTAAAGTACTTAGATCATGGGGGAAACACTTCAGATGATTAACTCATGAAGATCTAAAATGCAGTACATCATTTTTTAGATTGCTGTGTATGTTTTTAAATCTTCACGCATCCTGCTAACATCAGGAGACTCTGGAACCACACACTCACTATCTTCCTCCTCCCTTTTTCCTGCCTCTACATCAAAATAGAAGTTCAACCTGAACATCTAACGAATTACCAAGATTTGAGGAAACTGAAAATTCCTCTAAGTAATGGAAAGAGTAATTACTGTTGGAGTACAGTCTCCTACAAGATACAAGTTACTGACCACGGGCTCCATGTTTTTTAAACCCAAGAAAATAAAAACCACAAAGAGAGAGCTGCATCCACGCTGACCTGAGTACCTAATGAATTTATTTGAATAAATGGTTTACCTTTCTTTTTCTTTAAATTGGTCAGTTTGGATGAGTTCAGTCACTCATGTTAACAGATCATGATAACCGATCAGTTATAAATGGTGACATGGATCAGCCAGAGGAACAAATTTCATCAAGCCTATAATGGAAAGCTGAGCACGTAAGGTTGAGGCATTTTCAGTATGGGACACAAATACACCTTTTCTCTAAACTACTTGTATCACTTTTATTCCTCACTGTAGATAGAGTTATAAGTTTTTTTAAAATTCCAATTGTTTAACCTCATAGCACAACTCAGGTTTATTTACAAGGCTTGACATCATTGAGAAGCAAGCGTCTCTGTAGAGCTTTGCAACTACGAGGCTTAGACTTGCCATCACTCTAAGAATAGTTAATGACTTTCTACCTTGGCCTGGAATTCAGCTGCCCTTATCAAAAGGCACAGCCTTTAAAGATGGATCTACCTCAGTACCTCTCTTCTCTATAGCAACCTCCATTCCATTGTTTATTGGAGGAAGAAAGCGTATTCTGAAGTTACTATAGCACACTGTGTCACGTGAAAGTTTCAATCCTGTAATTCATAAGCATCTGCTGGTGTCTTCCATTCTATAGATCCCATTCCACAGCCTTTGGGCCACCTGTGCACTCTCCACTATGGGAAGACATAGGACTTGTGTAAAGGAAGTCTCTATTCTCCACAGCTTAGAAACTTATAAAATGGGATCTTACTATCTTTTCACATCAGGCTTGAGGATGGAAAAATAAATAGGATTACAGTAAAACAAAGCAGTTATCCTGGGAAAGTGGGTGGAAAGTTTAGAAATACAAATCAATTAACTTAGGCATAACATGAACACAGCAGAGGCCACTGAAACCAACAAGCCAGACAATATTACAGATGACCAAATTAGCAGAAAGAAATTCTAAACGCCATTGGTTAGACTTCTGCTTCCAATCAACTCAAAATAATAAAAACTGGATTTATCCTCCAGGATGGAAAACAAAGACAAATTATACGAACAATTGATTTACAAAAACATGGACAATAGACAATGAAATACAGTGTGATTCCTGAAAAACAAGAAAAAAATGGTGTCAGCCTTATACCTGTTATGGTTGATACATTATGTCAACTTGGGGAGTCTAGAGGTTTGGCTGAGTGACTTATCAGGAAGCCAGGGTGCTTACTTTGTATACATCCTGAGCCTATGGGAGAGGACCACAGGAAGATTATGTGAGAGCTACCTGCCCCCTGGGTGGGGGTGGCCTGTTTACAATGTAAGGGAAGGAAAGAGGCTGCTTGCTGCCATTCCTTTCTTTGCTGGTTGTGTTTGCTGTGCTCTGCCGGTTTGCCCTCTGCCATGTGTCACTCTGCCTCTGAACCAGCCAAGTATGGACTGAAACTCCCACAAACTGTAAGCTAAATAAACCTTTCCTTCCTTCTTTTTGGGTTTGGGTACTATGTGTCAGCAATGAGAGGAAAGTAACCAAGACACTAACATAGCTTACTTTTTTGCAAGAATGTGCAGGCTCTAGTTCAGGAAAGAGTATCCCATACTAAAGCTATAAGACTTCCAGAGTTGACAAAATAGACCTCAGACTTTATGAGGCCAAGACATGTAGCATTCTCAGGAAAGAATACAGAAGAGGACAAACACAAAGTCCTGCAAAGGGTATCCTCCAGTATTTGGCAAACTCAAGAGTTTTTACAGATGCAAGAATATATAACATCCAACAAGGTACAATTTCTGATCATCTAATGGAAGATTACTAAGAATGTAAAAAGTGGGAAAAACACATGAGAAGATTAATCAATTGAAACTAACAAAGAAATGTTATAAGACATCATAACTTATGTTAACATTAACAGTCAATAACATAAAAACAGCTATTATAACCATGCTCTACATATTCATAAAATTAAGAAGGTGGGAGATAGGAAAACATTCAAATTTCTAGAGATGAAAACTGCAAGGTCTAACCTTCAGGAATCTCAGTGAACTGTGCCCTGCACCTCCATCATCACAGGAGTGATACTGAGCCCCAGGCAGCTTTGGGAGCCTTGATGAGCTATGCCCCACGCTTACAACATTCCGGAGTGACATGCATCCATGGACAACTTTGGGAGCCACGGTAAACTGCCTGCCAACACTCCTCTGTCATGGGAGTGACACTGTGCCATCAGGAACTTCCAGAGCCCTGGTGAGCCATGCTCCACCTGTGCCAATATTATGGGAGTGATGCTGAGCCCTGGGAAACTTTGGGAGCTTTAGTGAGCCTCACCTCTCCCTCCCCCTTGCTATTACAGGAGTGATGCTGAGCCCTGGTAACTTCAGGAGCTTCAAAAATGTCAAAACAAAGGAGCAAAATACAATCTCGGACCACCAGCCCACCTAGAACAAATCCAGGAAACACTGACATAGACGAACTTGGAAGCCACATACCCAAAATTTCTGAAGTGATAGCAACTGAAGTAAAGAAACAACTCCTTTCAGGCCATAGAAGAAATCTGATCAAAAATAATCACTCAGTTATAAAAAAGAAATGAGAACAATAATGAAAGAATTGCTCAACACATCTAAAGAAGACACATTAAAAAATAGAGGGTAATAGAAAAATGATGGAAACATTGAATGAACAATATAAAAAAGAATTGAAATGCATGATACATATTCAAACAGATATTTAGGAGATTAAAAATTTCATAGAAAGCTAGCAAAACTGATTGAACAAAACTGAAGATAGACTTTCAGACCTTGAAGAGACACTGCATCTGGTGATCATGAAAGGAAAGATCTCTTAAAAACAATAAGGAAGCAGGAATTAACAATTCAACAGATCCAAGGTGATGTAACGAAAAAACAATATAAGACTGATAAGTGTCAGCAAAACAGCAGGAGTCAATACAAATGACATTAAAAGATTATTTGCAAAAGTAGTGGCAGAAAATTTCCCAAGCATGGGAAAAGAATCTGACATATAAACAAATGAAGCATATAGAACTCCAACTAGCCATAACCAAAACGAATCTACACCTAGACAAATAATTGTCAAGATTCCAGAAATTCAGCAAAAGAACAGAATAATTAAATCTATTAGAGAAAAGAAACCGATTACCTATAAAGGAAAGTGCATCAAAATCGTGGCATATTTCTCAACACAAACCATCAAGTCACAAAGAGCTTGGAGTGAAGTATTTCAGATCCTGAAAGAAAACAACTTCCAAGCCAGATTGATGTACCCTGAAAAACTGCCTTTCAAAATTAATGGAGAAATAAGACATTTCCATGACAAAGAACAACTGAAGAAATTCATGATCACCAAACAAACCTTAAAAAGAGTACTACAAGATATTGTAGAAAGACATAAAAATGGCCACAGCTTTGAGAACAACAATAGAAAGGAACCACCAAACAAAGCAAACAATTAAACAGAGGGGGAAAGTAGGGAAACAACAAGAGAATAAAATGATGAACATAAGCCAATATATATCAGTTATAACCATCAATGTAAATGGCCTCAATTCACCAATCAAAAGAACTGGCAAAGTGGGTAAAGAAACAAAATCAACAATATGCTATATACAAGAAACACATTTAACTCAAAAGGAAACTCACAGACTAAAAGTCATATGATGGGAAACAATACTCCATGCAACAGGAACCCAGAAAAAAGCAGGAGTAGCCAATCTGTTTGCAAACAATGTGAATTTCAAGAATAATCAAATGAGATAAAGAAGGTCACTACATACTTGTTAGGAGAAAACTGCAAGAGGAAGAGATAACAATCAAAAACATATATACCAAATACTGGAGCACCCTACTATATAAGACAAATTACAACAGACATGAAAAATCAAATTAGCAATAACACAATTGTAAATGGGGAGTTTAACATCCCATTATCACAAAGAGATAGATCAGCTAGACAAAAAAATCAGCAAAGAAATAACAGAACTAAACCAAATTTGTAAATAAATGGACTTAGTAGACCTTTACAGAGTGCTCCACCCAAAAACATCAGAATACACATTTTCCTCAGCTGCACATGAGATGTTCTCCAAAACAGACCATATACTAGCACATACAACATGCCTAAGTAAATGCAAAGGAATTGAAATTATCCCATATATATTACTGGAACATAGTGAAATGAAATTGGAAATTAATGACAAATTAATCACAAAAACTCCATAAACACATGGAAATTAAATAACACCCTCGTGAACAACCAATGGGTCACAGATGAAATTAAAGGAGAAATTAAGCAATATTTACAATCAAGCGAAAATGCAGATACAACTTACCAGAATGTATGGGATGCAATGAAAGCAGCCCTAAGAGGGAAATTTATAGCAGTGAATTCTCACATCAGGAAAACAGAATGAGCACAAATAACCTTATGCTGCACCTCAAGCTTCTAGAAGGAGACGAGTAAGTCAAGCCCAAAGAAAGCAGGAAATTATAATGACCAGGGCAGAAATTATTGCAATGGAGACTAAGAAGACAATATAAAGAATTAATGAATCACAGTTGGTTCTTTACAAGAGTAAATAAAATTGATAAATGCCTAGCTAACCTTATCAAAAATGGAAAGAAAAAAATTCAAATGCATGCAATAAGAAATGAAAGGGGTGAGATCACCACAGATCCTACAAAAATTCAGATCATCAATACCTACTTTGAAAATCTTTACCCTCACAGGATGGAAAACAGAAGAATTGGACAGATTCCTAGATACATATATATTACCAAAGCTAAATCAAGAAGATATAAAAATTCTGATAGTCCAATATCAGCCAATTAAATTGAAAATGTAATTAAAAATTTAGCAACAAAAATAAGCCCAGGTCCTGATGATTCATGGCTGAACTCTACAAGAAATTTAGAGAAGATTTAATGCCAATTCATCTGAAACTCTTTAATGAAATTGAGAGGGAAGAAATTGTCCCTAATTCATCCCTGGAGACAAGTATTACCCTAATAACAAAACAGTGTTACCCTGATACCAGAAAAAGACCCAACCAAAAAAGAGAACTATAAGCCAATCTCCCTAATGAACATAGATGCAAAAACACTGAATAAAATACTAACGAACAGAAAGCAGCAAATAATCAAGAAGATTATATATCATCCTGATTCATCCTGGGAATGGATGAATTTATGCAAATCAAAAAATGTAATACACCATGTCAACAGAGTGATAGACAAAAATCACATGAGCATCTCAATAGATGCAGAAAAAGCTTTTGACAAAGTGTAACACTGATTCGTGATAAAAACCCTACAGAAAATTGGAATAGATGGTCTTTACCACAATCTGATAAAAGCCAGCTATGACAAACCAATAGCCAACATCATACTAAATGGACAAAAACTGAAAACTTTCACTTTAAAATCAGGAACAAGACAAGGATGCCCACTGCCACCACTCCTATTCAATATAGTTCTGGAAACATTAGCCAGAGCAATTAGAGAAGAGAGAAAAATAAAAGAAATAAAGATAGAAAAGGAAGAAATTAAATTATCATTATTCAGAGGTGACATGCTACTCAACATAGAAGATCCCCAAAACTCCACCAAAATACTTGTAGATTAAATAACCAAATTCAGTAGCATAGCTGGATACAGTCAACACTCAGCAATCAATAGTATTCCCATACACAAACAACAAACAAACTGTGAGAGAAATTAGGGAAACCTCATCTTTCACAATAGCACACACAAAAATGAAATACTTAGGAATCCACCTAACGAAGGAAGTAAAAGATCTATACGGTGAAAATTACAGTACTCTGAAAAAAGAGATCAAAGAGGATTTCAGGAAATGGAAAGATATTCCTAGCTCATGAATAGGATGAACCAACATTTGTGAAAATGGCCATACTCCCAAAACTGTAATACAGATTCAATGCAATCCTGATTAAAATACCATTAGCATACCTCACAGATCTAGAGAAAATATTCCTAAAGTTCATCTGGAGCCAGAAGAGACCTAGAATAGCAAAAGCAATCCTGGGCAACAAAGACAAGGCAGGAGGTATCACAATCCTTGACTTGAAATTATACTACAAAGATGCTCTGATAAAATCATCATGGTACTGGCAAAAAAAAAAAAAAAAAAACAGACCTGAAGATCAGTGGAACAGGCTAGGAGATGCAGACAGAGCCACAAACACACTCAGCCATCTTATCTTTGACAAAGGAGCCAAACATGTTCACCGAAAGAAAAACAGCCTTTTTAATAAATGATGCCGGCAATACTGGCTTCATAAACAAAAATCATAGTCATATATATCACTATGAACTAAACTAAAGTCAAAATGGATCAAAGATCTAAATTTTAAAACAGAAACACTAAATCTACTGGGAGAGAAAGTAGGTAAAAAATCTTGAAGACATAGGGGTAGGCAGAAAGCTCATGAACAAAAACTGCACGAGAAAGACTTTAAAGAAACAACTGAGATCGCATCTTTGCAAAGTTTTTAGAGATCAAAAGAAAGCACCAACAGAGTAAAAAGAAAACCCATGAATTGGAGAAACAATTTAGTCAATTGTCCCTCAGACAAAGGATTTCTATCTAGAACAAAAAATTTTTAAAAAATCAAGCCCCCAAAATTCAAAGACCCAATCTAAAAATAGGCATCTGACAGGCGTTTCGCCCGGCCCCTGGGGTGTGCCAGGCTCTCCACCCAGCCACTGGGGTGTGCCAAGTACCTTGGCTGGCCCCCAGGAAGGCCCTGAAGACTCACCTGAGCCTATAGACGCGGTCATGCTGACAGAGTCTGGCGGTTCACTGTGTAACCCCGCTTACCTGACTGGACATTCATCGGCTGTGAGGGATTGCCAAAGGGTGCTTCTCTATTTCCTGCCATAGTAATTTGTGTACACCCACGAAATATACAGCATATTTAGGAGCAGCCAAGTCTCTGCCCAAAGTAAGGGCATGAGGGAGTAAATAAACCAAAAGTGCCGTTATTACCAGTGGGAAGACCACCGACAGGGTGGTAGAACAACGGAGGTGAAGTGGAGAAAATTGATTAATTGAACGAGCCATCATCCATATAACTGAGTAATAAAGATGAAAATAATATGTAATACAACATCCAGTGGTAAACCCCTACTATTTTCTCTGTAATCTGGTATTTCCTTTTTTGTTTTTGTGTTGACAAATGCGGAGACAACACTATGTAATACAGCATCCAGTGATGGTTCCCTGTTGTCTCCTCTGTAATTTGCATATCCTTTATTGATTTTGTTATAACAAATACGAAGATAACTATATTATACAACATCTAGTGCCAATTCCCTACTATCTTCTCTATAACTTGGTATTTTCTGTACTGTTTCTGTGTTATTCTGGGTTCTTCTGTCTTAAAAATAAAAAAAAATTAAAATAAAAAAAAATAAAAATGGGCATCTGAGATGAATACACACTTAGATGAAGAAATACAAATGGCAAATAAATATATGAAAAAATGTTCAACCTCATTGGTCATTTGAAAAATGCAAATTAAAACAACACTGAGATTCCATATCCTCCCAAAAAGAATGGCCATAATCATGGAGTCAACCAATAACAAATGCTGGAGGGGCTGTAGGGAAAAAGGAATCCTTCTCCACTGTTGGTAGGAGTGTAGAATGGTACAGCCACTATAGAAATCAATGTGGAGATACCTCAGAAAGCTAGGATTAGAGGTCCCATTCAACCCAGTTATTCCCCTTTGGGGTATTTTTCCAGAAGAACTAAAAACATACCACAGTGACACATGTGCACTCATGTTTTTAGCAGCTCAAGTTTTCATAGCTAAATCATGGAAATAACCCAAATGTCCAACAACAGAGGAATGGATAAAAAAAGATGTGGTATTTTTATTCAAGGGAGTACTACTCTGCTATGATAAAAGATAAACTAGAGACTTTTATAGGTAAGTGGATGCAACTAGAGACCATATTCAGAAGTGCAATAAATCAGGCCCACACACATAAACATTGCATTGTCTCCCTACTGTAAGAACCTAAAAGAGTAAATAAAACCTGAAAGGTACAATAGATATTGTGAAAGAGAAAGAAATTGCTCAATTTCTTGCTCCAAGAGAAAGAAATTGTTCCCAGTTCCCATCCCAACTGGGATCAATTTCTTTCTCTGGGAGCAAATGGGACCTATAGTCCTAGATTTTTGAAGAATCTTCAACTTCCCTCAACTGGGATGAGGGAAAGGAGAAAAATAAGAAAGAAGGAAGGAAATAAATGTATGTGTATATACAAGGATAGCTAGGATAATTGTACTACTGAGGTACTGCTTTATTGAAAGGAACAGTTAATGCTTAAATCTTTTTCTGGCCTATTTTGCATACTTATATCTGGTAATCTGAACAACTAATTAAGACAACAATATGCAACATAACAACCATTGTTGAATCCCTATCATCTTGCACAATAATGCTCTGTATCATTTCTAATATTTATTTTTGTAATTCTCCTCAATCATTAGACCAATCTTGCATTCTTACATCTGGAAATCTGAGCAACTTGGTTGAAGGTAACAACAGGTAATATAACAGCCACTGTTAATTTCCTTTCATCTTGTTTTGAAATTCTGTATTGTTTTGTTTCTGTGTTGTTTTTTTTTATTTTAAAGAAAATAGTACCTAAAAAGAACAATAGCAAAATACAAACAACACAAAGCAAGGGCATTAGAAATGATACAGGGTTTCAAGCCAAATGATAAGGATTAACAGTGGTTGTTATACTACATATTGTTATCTTCAACAAAGTTGCTCAGATTACCAGAAGTAAGAATAGAAGATTGATCAAATCACTAAAGAGAATAAGAAAATAGTAATTTAAAAGAACATTAGAGACAATACATAGTTTCACTAGACAGGATTGTAGGAATTCACCACTGGTTGTTGTACTGCAAATTGTTATCTTCACATAAATTGCTCAGATTACCAGATATAAACATTCAAAATTGGTCAAAATATTTTTTTTAAAAACGGTTAATCATTAACTGTTCCCCTCAATAAACCATCACACATCAGTAGTACAGTTATGCCACCATGTGTTGTTTTATTTTTATCTTTATTGTTATTTTGTTTTCTTTTCTCTTTAAAATAAAAAAGAAACTACAATGTCCGATATGCAAATTGCCCAGATGAAATTCACAACGGATAAGCTACTGCAGATGCTCCACCAGGTCACCTCATCTACTCAGCCTCTGATGTGAGCCCTCTTAGTTGCGTCATAATCTGGCAGACTGGATTATGGCAGGGGCACAGGCATGAGTGACCACATGTGAGGAGAGAAAGAAAGAGATCCGGGGGCCTGGCTCACTCTCTTGTAACAATCACTTCGAGGAGAACTCACTCACTCTGCAGGACCAACTTTAGTCTTTCCCAGGGTGATGCTCCAGTGACCTGGTACATCACTCTAGGTCCTGCCTGTTAAAGGTTCCACTGCCACTCAACGTCACCGTGCTGACCACTGTGCATCTGACACACAAATCTCTGGAAAACAAGCTACCTTCAAATCACAGCAGAAGCCATCATAAAAAATACAAAGAAAACTACACCTAAAAGTATATCAACTAGGGCTGGGGATATAGCTCAGTGGAATAAGCGCCTGCCTAGCAAGCGCATGGTCCTGAGTTCGATCCCCAGTACCGCAAAAAAAAAAAAAAGTATATCAACCAGATTGTCAAAAACTAGGGACAAAAGGAAAATACTAAAAGCAGCTTGGGATTTAAAAAAAATCATGTACAAAGGAGCAAAGATAAGGTTTTGAAAGTTAGCTGTTTAAAGGATGTTCTTCTGCAAATTAAAACAACACTGAGATTCCATCTCACCCCACAAAGAATGGCTTTTATCAAGAAATCAACCAATAAAAAATGCTGGTGGGGCTGTGGGGAAAAAGGAACACTTCTCCACTGTTGGTGGGAGTGTAGACTGGTACAGGCACTGTGGAAATCACTGCGGAGATTCCTCAAAAATCTAGGATCATAGGTCCCATTTGACCCAGCTATTCCCATTTTTGCGTATCTTCACAAAATAATTAAGAACATCCTATGCACACCTTACCTTTATAACACCACAGTTTGTAATAGCCAAATCTTGGAAACAGTCCAAATGCCCACCAGCCAAGGAATGGATAAAGAAGATATGGGGTTTTTTTATATATACAATGGAGTACTACTCTGCCATAAAAAAGATAAGCTTGAGACATTCCTAGGTAAATGGATACACCTTGAGATCATACAATTAAGCGAAATGAATCAGACACATGTATAAATACTGCAGTGTTTCTCTGATGTGAGACACCAACAGTGTAAATAAGGTGCAAAATGCACATTAGGTATTGTGAAATAGGAAGAATGTTCAGATGGGGAGGGGACCAAGGGAAGCAGAGGAAAAGGAAAGAAGGGAAACGTAAAAAATAGATGTGAACAGAAGACAACAAAAGTCCTGGAAGACCCCAGCGCTTCTCAGCAACTCTCAAGGAAGCAATCGGTGTTTGATGTCTTCAACTTAAACTGTGGCAGATTACATGATCAAGTTGCAAATAGCTAACCTGAAACAATACAGAATGTTTCTCTTCTGACACGCTCCTGAAGACTTTAGGTTACTCAGCACCCTGTGAAATACCCTGAGTCTTGGTCCAGTGGAGAGAGAGAGTTTTCCTTGGCAGCTATCAATCTTCATTGCAACACCACCTCTGATGAAGGCTTTTATCCCATATATTTACTTTTTGCATAGTTTTGTTGACTGCCACAGTTTTAGATCTGAATCATCAAAAAAGACTTCTGAAAGTTCATGCCTTTTAAATTTCTGGAGCGACATTATTGAGTATCTCAACTGACATATTTTTAGAAAGATGTGAAAAGCCCTTTCCTGAGAACCATCTAGAAACATATTTAAAGTCTACTCAGGGAAACAATCTGTAGGCTCCCCCAAGTACAGACTGATAAAAAAAAGAAGACAACAAGAGGAAGGGCAGAAGAGCTTCAGTCATGGAAAGATTGTGTATTTCAATTGTCTACCACTAACACTGACTGTAGCAGCGGTTCTGACTTGCATTAGTGAGCTCTCCTTTGCTATAACCAAATACCCGAGATAAGCAATTCAAAGGAGGAAAGGTTTGCTTTGGCTCACAGAGAATTCAGTCCATGATCTTTCGGTCTTGTTGTCTTTGGGCTTGTCAAGAGGCAGAATATTGAGAGGATCCGGGGAAGATGGGGACCAGGTGAGCAGCAAGGGAGCGAACCTCCTTAATAAACACCACCAGCTCGAGACAGACTTGGCGAGCGTGAATGCCGGGACCTCGGCTGGGAAGTTTAAACTGGCGTATTTCTCTGAGATGCCGGGGGAGATGTGGTACGGCGGACCAGGCTGCCAGGGCGAGACGTGGGAAAGCCCCAGACGCTGGGAGCCAGGGACGATCCCCGCGGGGAGGAAGCTTGGCTCGGTCCAAGCGCAGTGGGAGCGCGGCCGCCTCGGTCCCTCCCGCCTCCCGAGCCGGTGCAGCCCCCCGGCGACTCCCGACAGAGATCGGATTGCTAGCGGCGGAGACGCCCGGCAATCCCACGATTCGCGCGTGTCGGGCGGGCCGCGCGGAGAGCCCCAAACGCCGCCGGGAGCGGAGAGAAAGATTTACTGGGTCCTAGCGCCCTGAGAGCACGGACGGCTCGATCCCTCCCGCCTCCCGAGCTGGCGCAGCGCCCCGGCAACTCCCGACAGAGATCGGCTTGTTAGCGGCGGAGACGCCCGGCAATCCCACGTCTCGCGCGTGTCGGGCGGGCCGCGCAGAGGGCCCCAAACGCCGCCGGGAGCGGAGGGAAAGATTTGCTGGGTACTAGCGCCCCGAGAATACAGACGGCACGATCCCTCCCGCCCCCCGACCCGACGCAGCTCTCTGGCGACTCCCGACAGAGATCGGCTCTCTGGCGGCGGCAACGCCCAGCGGTCTCACGTTTCGTGCGCATCGGGCGGGCCGCGCAGAAAGCCCCAAAGGATAGACTGGCACCTTGGAACCTTCATGCCTGCAGGGACTCCAATAACTGGTGAGATATCCGCGCTCGCGACCAGATCACCGAGTGGGGGAGGAGATCCA